>JAYMTN010000199.1:0-19799 GCA_036897425.1 Erodium trifolium
CCCCCCTTTCATTCTTCTCTTGGTTGGGGCTTCTAGTCCTCCCGACCTATGGGTCGGGCTCGCCGGTGTTCGGGGTTGGCCGACGGTGAGTTCTTTGGGCCTCTCAGCCCATAGAAGCCTCACGAGGAGTTGATTGTGTTTGGGGGTCCAGTGGGGGTTTTCCACTGGATTTGCTCTGCTGTTACAGTGTTGGCTGGCAGCGAGTGGAAGAGCACTCAACTCTTGAAGGTGAGTGCTTCTTCTGAGCTTGGGGGATGAGTATTATCTCAGACTCGGTCAAGACTTGTGTGGTTTCTTGAGCTGTTGGAAGACTTCTTTTGCTCCCTGAATGTGCTTAAAGGTGGAAAAATCTGGTTCCGAAGGCCTATTTCATTTTGCTCTTCATGTTTGACGAATCCGGTTCCAAGACCATTAGTTTTCATCTTTGTAATCTGCAGTCTTTGTAATTTTCTGGTGTTTTACTCAATACGTTGAGTCTCGTAGTTTGTTGTTCTTACTGGTTGTATCATCTGTGTTGTTTTCATCTTTCATCCCCGGTGTGGGGCTTTTTCTTGAGATTCCTTAAAGGAATGCTCATCTGTTGTAATGGTTTCACCCACCGTGTTCTTCACTTCAAAGAACCGGTGTTTTTAATATATGCTTTGCCGATAAAAAAAAAAGAATTTATTTGTTACAGAATACCACTATAATCAATATCACCAAACTACTCTTTACCAACATTCAAAATTTCAAATGGTACCCACTCAGATGGAGCTTCATGCTCAGATGACATACCTTGACTCCAATCCATTTAAATACTTATCAATCTTGCCTCTCCATGGTTTTTGTTCTGAACTATCTTGGCCTCCTATCTTGAAGAAGAAGGTAAATATTTCCAATTATATACAATCGAAAATTTGATTAATATTCATACACTGATACTTCCATAATCTACTTCCTTTTTTATGCACTTTATGATGGTCATTAATGGATTGTTTAGTGAAAATGGGCATGATGATTGTCAATCATGAAAACATGCTTAGAAGCTACAAAAGACAGGAAAGAAACATATTTTTTTCCCAGTTTGTATTATTGAAAGGTTCCTTGAGTTGGAATGCTGGTGGACGAGTAGAGCATGATTTACTCACAAGGTAGGAGTAGGACAACATAAGACATCATCATTTCATAATTGAAATCAAAAGTGTGTGTAAGTATGTAAGAACAAGGAGGATGTACAAAGGGTCTATAATATTCGTAGACTTCAAAGTTTGGTGCACGAAAACATAAATGGTTCTATAATAAAATATATTTAAAAAATGCCAATTGTGTGTGTTGCATATAAATTATAGGGATAAACACAACTAAATATTAGTGATTAGAATACGTATTGGGCTAATGTGCAGTACCTGGACACAAGTATTTATTTGTAATCTAAGTGGTGGGAGAAAGAGAGTGATAGTAAGAGTCCCACATCGGTTAGAAAGAGGATAATATGAGTGAGGATGGGCTATATAATACAAGGCACGAACGCTGAGCAACATACTTACCTGGACGGGGTTACTGGATGATCAAGAATGTCCATGGCCTAGGTTAGTGACCTCCATTGCACTCTGGAGGGGTGCTCGCCTAAGGTCCGCCCAAGTGGCGGAGCCTACGTCATAATTTGTGCCAGCGGGAGCTTGCGTTCGCGCAGCTCCTGACCAACTACAGTCTTTAATGATCTTCTACCTGTCTATGAATTTTAATATTTAATGTTTTATATAATTCTGTTCTTCCCAAACGTCGAGCAGGCAACTGTGGATTGTTGGGTTATGGACTTATTTACTTCTGTAATTAATTTTTATTTGGTTTCGGACTAAAATGGTAAATATAATAATATATGAACTTTGGAATTAGAAACAACCTTTTATTGCCACATAATTGGATTTCCAGTTTTGTCAAACAATAAATTATTGGTTTACCAAAAGTCAAAATTCCTTATATATTACTTAAATGTATTTTCTTTTGCATAGATTGGTGGCACGGAAAGCGAAACTATGATTCAGCAGAAAGAGAGAACCCAAGGCCGTAACTTAGAGTCCCACATCGGAAAGAGTTGAGGGGAAGAGAGAGGGACGCACATATAAAAAAGGAAGGAGGTTGGGCTGTAAAATTTACATACCTGGACGGGGTCTAATGGGTGATCATCAAGGCCCATGGCCTAGGCTTTCGGCCTCCATTGCACTTTCAGGAGGTGCGTTCGCCTAAGGCCTGCCCATGAGGCAGTGCCTACGTCGTAATTTCTGCCAGCGAGGATCTGCGTTCGCGCGGACCCTCTCCAATTCTAGCTTTAATCTTCGTATTCTCCCAACGGCACCGTTTTACTGTTCTCTCTTTTACTCTTCTTTTCACCAGTTGAATTTTTTGTTTTCATTATACAAAGCACTTGATTCAAAAATATGATTTCAAATTGAAGTTTGAGGGTCTGCATCCATACAATGATTCGTAAGTAAAGCACATAAAAACATGAACTTTACAATGAGATCGTTTATGCTCTTTGTACTAGAATCTACCCCAAAATCAGGCTTGTATTTTCTTCAACCCATCATGTGTATGAAGCAGAGCGAGGAAAGTTAGCTCTGTTCTTTTTGCCATTTTGTTTTCTTGTAGGTGCTCTCCTAGGATTCATTGACCTCCCCCACTCACCCCTGTCTTTAGTGTAACCTTTCCTTGTTACATTTGTTGGTGCCTCTTTCTTCCCTCTCTGTAGTACTTCCTTGTACGATCCTTTTCTACCGATTGGCTGAATAGTTAAACCAAACATGTTGGATCCACAACTATTTGCTTGTTTAACTGTTAAACCTGCCATAGACTCTTCCTCTTCTGTTCCCTTTGCGCTACTAGTTGGCTGAATTGTAAAACACTCCCTATTCTCTTCCTCCATAGATTGCTTTGTGCTCATGGGTTCAATTGTCAAACTATCTCTACCTTGTCCTTCGCTCGATCTCTTCATACTATCTTCCTTGTATAACCCACTTTGAGTTTGAGCCATACCATATTCCCCATATGATTCCTTTTCAGTGACTGGCTCAATTGTAAAACTAACCCTATCATCTTCCTTGTGGGGCTCCTTTTCACTAACTGACTGAGCCATACCATATTTCTCGTAGGACCCCTTTTCACTTACAAGCTGACCTGCACATTCTTGCTCGTAGGACACTAGATCTTCCTTATTTTCACTGACTAGATGAGCTCTAGCATCTTTCTCGTTTGTAGTACCTACCTCAACTGTCAAACCAACCATACCTTCTTTATTCTTATCAGGGAGGAGAGTTGTGGATTTCTGATCTTGCTCGCTGTAGTTTTTATGATTCGCGATGTCCTTTCCCCCTGTACTCTCCAACCCCCAAGCCGCCAATTCACATACCAGGGCGATGAGATGAGCCAATGCCCAATCTAGAAACGGAACTAGGTACATGATAGTAGGAAACTTGTTCATAAGAATATCAAACTTTCCGGGAAGACTTTCTGTGATTCGGACAAGCTCCTCAATCTTGTCAAAAACATAATTCGATCGAGGGAAAAGAAACCCCACAATATCCTCATAAGCTAGGATACAGTCATCAATAGATGACAGTGCCGCTAGAAATAGATATTGTGCTACATAGACAACGGGGGAGGCAAATGTGGCCAATATGGAAATCCTTTGCGCTGTTGTACCTATTGGTCCGTGGACACACTGAGCTTTTCTGTAGATTCTGTGACTAATTGCCATGAATGACACTGCACTTATGTGCAATGGACGCCTTCTTGAGCTTACCCCATATCCCTGAGAATTCAAATTTGTTACACAATATCATCAAGCAACAAGAACAGATTTATGCCCACAGTATTATATAACCATAATCATACTAAGTTTTCACTTGCATAAGGAAGCCAATTATGCAGTTTCTATAGTAAAACCTTCAAATTTACAGAAACCCAATTTGGAATAGACAATGCACACCCAAGTACCAAATGTAAAAACCCAATTCAAGAATCGATAATGAAGATGCAAATGGAGGGTAGGTTATGGAGCTAATTATTGAATGAAAACCCTAAATTCCAGAATCAATATACAAGTTGCATAATCACAGTAAACCCTAAATATAAAAACAAAAACAAGCCAATCCAGGAGTCAAAACAAGCTTAGGAACAAATCAACGGGTATATATCATGTTGAAAGAGACCCTTATCCTCAATTTTGGCATCAATGTCGGGAAAGATTGAATTTTTACATAGCATATCATAGAGGAATGGGACAAGACAGAAACGGAGAAGAGAAATTACCAAAGCCCCACTGGAATCCATGATTTTCCTGGGGGAAAAATCAAGGATTTGCAGCAGAAAGAAGAAGGAGATAATTAATTTAGAGGTGAAATAAAGTAAATACCGAACACAAAAATGAATCTGAAAATAGAAAAATTGTGGCAAAAATGGGAGACCTCTTTATTGAAGAATAAAAGTGGCAGACTTTAACGTGGCAAATGAACGGCCGTTATGGATTTTAGCGGGAGTTTATTTAGTTAATGTTAATCCCACGTGTAAATATCTAATTCACCGCGAGGTTTTAATCGGTTCCTTTCGAGCCCATTGGGCCTGCGACTGAATTGAAGTTTGAACTCGGAGTCCGAGTTGACTCGGTTCGTTGAGTCCGAGTGGTGAGTGTATCAAATCAAACTGTGATTCTGTTGCAGCCACTGATGAAGGAGGAGGAGAGAGAACAGAGGAATCCTGTTCCATGATCGTCACTTTTACACCGCAAATACACCCAAAAGCTTCATTGGAATGTTCTCTCAACGCTCGTGCGGGATCAAAAGTCAGAGTCCTTCGCAATCTCAGGTACAATCGATTTCTGTGTACATTCAGAAGCGAAATTCGTGTCGATTTATTTTTATTTCTCTTCCGGTTCGCATTGTTTTGAGCTCAAATCATGCCGAAACCTGATAATCCGCCCCAATTTCGAAAAATCTGTACGTTTTGTGCTTGTTCCGTACTTCCTTTTTGGAGTTGATTTCGATTTTCTTATGCTTTGTTTCCCTAACCATCCGTGAGTTGTTTGAACAACTGTTGAATTTTAAATCGTAACTTGATTTTATCAGTAGAAAGAAATGGAAAATAAAAGGTTAAGTTGTTAGATTCTTTGCTCCAAGTCTTTGAATTGAGCTTTGATACGTTGCTTCCATGGGTTTATCTGCTTTGCTTGACGTGGCTGTGATTATGTTAGTGTTCTTTGCTATGTGTTTATAGAATTGGTGATGGTTTTTCTCGCTTTCATTTTTTCTTGGAAATGAATATGGGTTACGGACATGGTTGTTTTCGTTACCCTTCTTTATTTTCCTGCACTTCTGTTTGCATTTGAAGCTTTATGTTATATGAATTGAGCTTTATGATGTCAATATCCTAGTTTTTTTGTTCACTGAGGTACAATATTGGATCCAAACATTTCGAAAAATTAGGTTTGAAATTTGAGGTCTTGACATTTTGTTTTTGCATTTAGGAATGGAAAATGAAATCATGAAACATTGGTTTTTGGTCCTATTTTGAAACAAGCATTTTGTGCGTGTGCATCTTACCTGAAAATGGCAACTTCATGATTGAAGACCTACTTATCTTTATCTTGCTTCATATTTTGGAAGCGCCATCTTAATATTTTTCAACAAAGAGGTTATGAATAAATTAACGCTAGATATCATCTTCACTTCAGAGATGAATTGACGGGAATGTGGTACAGGGATACCAGGAGATGGAAGGTGTCTATTTCGTTCTGTGGTCCATGGGGCTTGCCTGAGAGCAGGGAAGCCATCTCCAAGTGAGAGCCTTGAGAAAGAACTTGCAGATGAGCTTAGAGTTAAAGTATGAAATGCACTTCTCTTCTCTAGATATCCCTCTGCAGTTACTTCTTATTTTGCTTATGCTAATTGGCTCATTACATTCTAATTTGAGATGACTTACTGAGATAACTAGGATTGTCTTACAGGTAGCAGATGAATTTGTCAAGAGGCGGGCAGACACTGAATGGTAAGTTTTCTGGAGGATCCATAGTTCAGAGTGCAGTACATGACATGTTATACATGGGAATATGTAGCTCTTGTGTTTTCGTCATACCAATATTGTAACATTCAAGCAAGTGGCTAAACATTTATGCAACGGCAGGTTCCTTGAAGGTGATTTTGAAGCATATGTTGTACAAATGCGAAAACCACACAATTGGGGAGGAGAGCCGGAGCTGCTCATGTCCTCACATGTCTTACAGTGAGTCCTTTTCCTTGCTTGATCTATTCTAAACTTCTAATGGAGTGTATGTCCATATCTGTGAATGGTTTAGATGGCAAGGAAAATATATTTTGTTTGATTAGGGTTGCTAAACAAGTGTGTCTGTGAATGTTCAATTTCTAGGATGCCAATTACTGTCTACATGTGGGACAAGAATTCTGATTGCCACAAAATCATAGCTGAGTACGGTCAAGAGTATGGCAAGGAAAACCCCATCCGTGTCCTGTATGATGGTTGTGGTCACTATGATATGCTGCTCAACCCAGTTGGTTATGTGCTATCCAAACTGTAAGTTCTCTTGCTTCCTGTTTACTGTTTTCCATACAATAGAGATATCTATGAACTTGTGCCTCTGTGAAGTGTCATTACTTTCCTTTTCACTTTTCTGGTACAACTTAACTGATTTTTCTTTTTGGTATATTACCGTTGCTCCTGTGAAAAGTTAAGTAGTTTTGGTTACTTATTACTTATTAGAGCACCCAAAGTGGGGGGGATATTCAATGTCCTTTTGTGGTTGGCGATTTGGAATCGCCAAGCAACTCGCCTAGCACTCGACGTTTTCAGCGGCGATTTGGGCTCGACAATTTGGGTTCGGCGCATATATCTGCGCCGTTGGAAATCGCCGAGACAATGGCAAATTTATAGGATTTTGGGGACGATGACGAAGAAGAGGACCTCTATTTTGGGTCTTTTATTATATTAAAAATATATTATTTGAAATATCAATACAATATTGAACAAAATATGATTATATTTTTTTAATTTAATGTGGACATGAGAATTGTTTTGATAATTGATTATTAATAAAAATGATTATTTTCTTCTAATTTATGTGTGCCAAATTATGCATCATTCGTCAAAATGAAGACACGCTAACACATTACTTACTTAATAAATTTTATAAACCTTTTAAAATCAATAATATGAATATGGTTGTATAAACTGTTGTCAAATACATCCTGTTAACCCATCATTCATTCAAAAATTAGTTTTTGTAGGTTCAATTCTAAATTAGATTGAATTAATCAAGTTTTTACATATGAAATCAACCAATCCATTTGAGTTGAGTTTGAATAGAGTTGATCAGTTTGTATAAACAGATTCAATTGCATCATATTTGTAAGACGGATGGATCAATTAATTCGAATTGAGCTTGAATCATTCAAGTTGAGTTTGAATAAACAAATATAATGAATTTGGTTTTGGTTTCAAAAGTGAAGGTTTTGGTTTTTAGATGTTAGTAATTTCTGCAATAAGCCGGGAGTATTTGCACTGCAAGATAGTTTCAATCAGTCTGACTAATTGAGGAGAGAGAAACTGAAAATTTTCAATTAGCCTTGGCTATTAGCTACGCAAGCGCGAATTGCACTGTAAATGCTCTTAGCACTTCTGAGGTACATATACATGATGATGAATTTTTGCATTTATTCACGGGTTGGGTGGTTGAACCAGGTCAGAGTGCAAATAACCGGGACTGTGTTTGATCCAACTTACAAGTTTGCTTGACCTTGCGTATTTAGCTGGTAGAGAAATGGTAGCTAGTGAAAGTAACTTTTTTCATTAATTGGATCAGTATTATCAAAATGCTACATTCAATAGCTAAACTTTGATGACGAATGACGATTCTACTATACTACATTTAACCCTGTAATTCATCAAAAACTATACATCCAATACATATATCTGTAATGCAGTGTATTCTGATGCTTCTTTTCTCAGAACTAATTTTTTGGGATTATCTGTGGCAGGTTCAAGAAAAGATGAATGCTTTCATTTTTTTTTTATATTTGGAGTTCTGAACTGTATTTCTTCAGTGGATGTGAAAAAGTCTGTTTAGTAATACAGACATCCTCCAAGTTCATTTTTGGATTCAAAGTTACCTGTGATTGTTCATGGGCTTAATAAGCTTTGTTGCCAATGCTTTGAAGTACGAAATTTCACACTGAAGAAAATATAGATAAACAGAGGCAAGCCTAACTATTTTAATTACAGTTTTAGTTGTGAAGTTTGACCAAATAAAGGTATCTAGGTTTTAACTTGTAAGACATTCTACATAGTCCTGTTGATTTATGCTTATGAGCATTATTGGACATGCAACATGTGTTGTGTGGTTCGCATGTGATCCACATGTAGAAGTTCAGCTCTAAATATGATGAGGGGAGTGTTGAAACATAGTCTTACGATAGTTTAACTCTGTATTGAAAGCCAAGGAAATGAATAAACTTCATACTTGAATCTTGAGAATCCTAGCACTTGACAACCATCGTGGCTACTATTATGGATTCCCAGATGGATTCTAATAAGAAAAGGGCATTCTCAAGCACTTAAAAACACTGGACAAGAAATGGAGTCTCATACCACTCGAAAAATGAAAAGCCGAACTTCCATAGGCTCCACACAAGTATTATTGACAAAGTTCCTCAAAATGAACGAAAAGGAAGGAATTACAAGGCAATAGCCTCATTTACTGCCATCTACAAACCATAATTCTCTCCTGGACAAGGAAGGAAATTTCTCTGTTAAGCTTTAAACAAACAAAACAACATTGACTGGATTCCCAGATGGCATCTTACCGTAGTAGGACAACTTCATTTTATTTCACATATCCTTCACAGAGGAGTTCTCCTGCAGAGCACAAGACAACAACACCATTCATCCATAAAGTGCAACTTGACAGTTAAAGACTAGGTGTAACACACCCTCCCAAAGGTAAAAAAACCGAATCAAAGAAGAATATCTATCACGTGAAAATAACAATCTCAAACATACACAACGTGTCATGTTATGTACTCACATGTTATTGATTTTTTTTTTTCAAGATCTTTACATAGAACATAGTTGTAATTCCAAGTCATAGAAGTTCCAGCATGAATTATTATTATTGGTAAACAATATAGCCCACCAGTTAATTTAATTCGGTGAAAATCTGCTAGAGCCAGACTGGCATAAGATAATTTTATGGAATAAAATAGAAGTTTTAACAAAGGAATACTTCAAGTTAGAGCAGAGTATAAAAACAACCTGAATAGAAAACTTAAGCAGCAGCCTCAAGTAACTCCCTATCTGCACGCTCTCTAATTCTTCTCTCTAGCTCTGGCCTAAAGTGTCGTATAAGACCTTGCACGGGCCAAGCAGCAGCATCACCCAATGCACAGATTGTGTGCCCCTCAATCTGCTTTGTTACCTCCTGAAGCATATCAATCTCTTCCAATTTATCATTCCCAACCTTCATCCTCTCCATGATAGTCCACAGCCAGCCTGTACCCTCCCTGCAAGGTGTGCACTGCCCGCAGCTTTCATGTTTGTAGAAGTAAGAGAGCCTTGCAATTGCATCAACAACATCGGTTGATTTATCCATAACAATCACAACAGCAGTTCCTAGTCCTGACTGAACAGCCTTGAGTGCATCATAGTCCATCAACACATCATAACATATGTCTTTGGGAAGCAGAGGAACGGATGATCCACCTGGTATAACAGCAAGTAAATTGTTCCATCCACCTCTGACACCACCACAGTGCCTCTCGAGCAATTCATTCAGAGGAATACTCATCTCCTCTTCAACTGTGCAAGGTTTGTTCACGTGACCTGAGATACAGAACAATTTTGTCCCAGAATTGTTCTTCCTTCCAAAACTAGCAAACCATTCTGGCCCACGCCTTAAAATAGTAGGAGAAACCGCTACGGTTTCCACATTTGTGACAGTAGTAGGGCAGCCATATAGTCCTGCATTAGCCGGGAAAGGAGGCTTCAATCTTGGTTTCCCTTGTTTCCCTTCAAGGCTTTCCAAAAGGGCTGTCTCTTCACCACAAATATAAGCACCAGCACCATAGTGATTAGTGAACATGAACATCAAAGTCATAACCAGATCCACATGCATTCTTTTCCAATAATCCAGCAGCATAAGCTTCCTGCCTGGCCTTTTCAAGGTTTAGTCTTTCATTCACATATTCACCCCTTATGTATATGTAAGCAGCAATCGCCCTCATTCCTACACCGGCAATCAAGCACCCCTCTAACAGTTTATGCGGATCATGCCTCATAATTTCCCTATCTTTACATGTTCCAGGTTCACTTTCATCAGCATTGACAACGAGATAAGGACGGCCATCAGACACTTTAGGCATGAAGGACCACTTGAGTCCATAGGGAAAACCAGCACCACCACGTCCACGAAGGCCAGACTTCTTCATTTCACCAGCAATCCAATCACCCCTTTGACTACAATGTCCTTGGTTCTATGCCAGTCACCCCTTTTCATGGCACCTTTGAGGAAAGGATCATGCAAACCATATAAGTTGGTAAAAATCCGATCCTCATCTTTAAGGCCACCAAAATGGGTCTTCTCTGGAGGTGGAGGTGGTGGTGCAGGCTGTGCACCTTGTCTGCTGAACGATCTGAGGCCTAGGCCCCACTTCTCACGGTTACGTTGGGCCCTAGCTATCCTTTGCAGAGAAAAAATGCACTTCATAGGTGCCTGTATAGATGCACATGTGCAATTTATCTTTAGAGAGCCTTTTGGTCAGAACAGTTCAATTTATTCACTTCCATAAAACAAATACAGCTGACAATTTCATTATCATGAAAACAACACTAAAGATACACATAAAATTGTACAACTAACCAAATCCACAGATAAAAGTACACCCATCTGATTGTGACTTCCGAAAAAGAATTAGTCTAGCATATAGGGTAATACCAAATTGTTTCTCCAGACCGAAATAGGTCCATCTTTTTATACCACATCAGTTACTAACTGGAATATGCAAATGTTAGCAGATGGTAGGTGAGCTAAAGAAGTATTATGGCTTGATTAGCTACTCTTCCTAGACGAAGGTGAGGTGCAAGCAGGAGGTCTTATAAGGTTGACATTGTTTTCTAGTAAGCTCATGCAATCAAGGTAAAATCTCTGTAACTTAATAAGGCCCAAATTCGTATCCCCCTAGAACCCGGATCAATCACTGTATCTAACTCACCCATTTGGGGTATAGAGGATTCACCTAAAACCTCAATCCCCATTCACTTGAAAGGAATTTGAGGAAGAAACTATAAATCCACCACCACCACCCAATTTGTCATCATTTTGAAACAGTCACTTATTCTCAGGCAACCACTCATTGAGCAACATAATTTCTCACATCATGCAAAACCAATACATCGTCCGAGAAAACCAGCAACAGTAACCAATTAGTTTTGCTTTAGTTTCCACCCAGTTTCTCGGCAACCAAACAGGTAATAAGAGCAAATTAAACTCGACGACTATGGAGCAAACCTAACATTTCACTAACCCCGAAACTCAATCCCAGTAATATTCAAATTCGGAGGAAAGGAAATGACAACGAAGTGATAATCAAACCTAGACCCTAGCAGCATTGAAGACAAATTGAAAAGGAAATGGATCATACAGAGAGATTGCGTACCATAGCTGAAACGTAGCGGAGAGCTCCGATGAGTCGTCGAGTCAGGTGATTGAAACAAGATTTTGAGAGAATGGACACGAGAATCTGTTTATTGGCAATTCTTTGTTCGCCTGGACTCTATAATCAACGACCCAGAAGCTTTGAACAGCTCATGGCCCAGATTGCGCGAAACATATTTATGGCTATTAAAGTGGGCTTCTTTTTGGGCTGTAATAACCTTCTCTTATGGGCTCCAATAGCCCAATTTTCATGTAAGGGCTTCATATGTTGTTTCTTATCTTATCTCTGCTTATTAGGTCTTTTTGCTACAACACTAAACTTTAGTGGTTTCCAACTGGATGGTAAACGAGTTAAGCTATATATATAGTATGGCACGAGTTTTTTTGTTTTGTTTTTTTTTTAATTTTTTTTTATCGATGATGTTTTATAGAGCTCTCCATTGCCCAAGATGGGCCATGAAGGAAAGATCATGTCGAAATGACAAGATTAAAAATTTACAACGAGATTATATAACCCAAGCCAGCTAGACAAACGAGTAATTACACTCCGTTTAATATTTTATCATTAATCTCTTTTCTTCTTGTTTAGTTCCCGTGTCAGTCAAGGGTCTAAATATCGGTAGACATTAGTCGGACGGTTATGACATTTTGGGTATTAATCAGGGATTCAACAGGGATTAGTCGGAGATTAATCGAATCAACCAACAAACAAATGGGGCCTAAACGGAGCCTGGTCGGGATCTTTAGAACACTGGTGTCAGCAGCATTGGCTCAACAAACCGTTTGTTATATTTAACTTATTTCCATTTTCTATATATTTTATAGTTTAATGGATTTTCCTATAATCTCTATTTGATTTTGTTTAATATTAAGTCACAAAATTTAATTATTGATAACAAAAAAACAAAGTTCTATTTGCATATACCTTTGATTCGACCGAATTCAAATAAAGACGATATGTTTGGAATTTTCAAAACAAGATTAAAGAATCTGGCCCAATTTATTTTATTTTTATATTTTAACGGTTCTAGTTCGCTGCCATGTTGTTGTGCAGGCCAAATCCGGTTATAACCGAAGTTTGTTTAACTTTTATTTAACACCACCATTAGCACAGCTTTTGCGTGAAAATCCAAAAACAAACCAACAAAAAAAAATTGCTACAACTGTTCATTTCTGTGTACACAAAAGGCAGGATCTGCAGATCTTCATTTCATTCTCTCCTTAATTAATTATTATTCTCTTTAATTCCTTTTTCATCCCTTTCCCTATTTTGAAATTCGAAAATAAAAATATCACATTTCGCATTGCTCTTATCTATTTTACCTGGTCAGAGACCACCTCTGCCGCCGGATCTTAGACTCCGACAGCCGCCTGATGTGTTGACCGGTCACGGGTGGGCCCGTTGACGGCAGATATCATTCCAGTGGACCCCACTCCCTCTCCTCCTTTAACCTTCCCGATACGACGCGTGCTCCTTCCTCTCCGGTTCCTCCAGTTGTACGGTACACAAACACTCTGTGATCAACCCTCTCTTCTCTACCCACGTCTAACCAATTCACGCGATAAGCGTGTGCGTGCGTGTCTTTCGTTGATCGTGCGGGGGAGGCTCGAGTCCAGCGAATCGCGCTCGCCGGGAAATGACGGTGTTCAGCAACTCCGGGGCGGGATTCATGGCCGCCAAACAGGTCTTCCCGATTGACTACCAGACGGAGGTGTCGCAGCGCCTCGTCGACGCCTCGCACGGCGGAGACCTGAAGGTGGCGTGCGAGTGCGCCGGCGACCCCTTCGTGGACGTCAACTTTAATGGCACAGTGTGCTTGAGGTCCAGGAAGACCGAGTTGGTGATGCGCGACGAGTCAGCTCACGAGGTCCGAGTCGAGCACGAGGAGTTCAGGACCGAAGTCACCGCCCTATTCCTCGCCGCTCACGCCGAAAACATGGTTCTCGTCAAGAAGCTACTGGTAATTCACCTCGAAATTTTGATCATTTATTTTACAAATTGTTTGAAACTCAAGGTTTGGTTTTCACTTTTCCGAAAAAAAATTGTGGGTTGATTAGTCAAATGTTGGAGATTTTTTATTAGTTTACAGAAAAGTAGAAATTCTGCCACAACTATTCATGCCTCAATCATGTTTTTGATATGATTACTTAGGTCCAAATGAAAAAAATGGTAATAGAGGTTGAAGTTGTGCATTTTACAGTAACATTATACTGTAATTCAGTAACATCCATGGAGCTAAAATGATGATCTCTTAGCTGGACATTATAAGGTTTTTGCGAGGAAGATTGTCAGAGTATCAAGGATTGATATTTTGTGATGGGGGAGAGGGTCTATTAATTGATAGCACTCACTCACATGTGAAAATTCATGTCAGAATGTTGTTGCAATCTCTGAGTTTCTTTCTTTTGCTTCTTCCGGCTGTTTTGCCTTGTCTCTTTGATTAAACATTGTGTTAGCTAGGAAGTTTTGCCCTGCATAGTGGGTGTGGGTGTGGGGCTAGACTTGATTGAGTTGGCTAAGGTTTGGAGTGTTCATGTGGCAGAGTGTTGGAGCTGATGTGAACCAACAAGTGTTTCGCGGCTATGCAACCACAGCTGCAGTGCGGGAGGGACATTTGGAGATACTGGAGATCCTCATCCGAGCTGGGGCATCTCAGCAGGCCTGTGAAGAGGCTCTGTTGGAGACGTGCTACCAGGGACGCGCAAGGCTTGCCGAGGTGCTCATGGGATCTGATTTCATCCGTCCACATGTTGCTGTTCGGGGTCTTGTCTTGGCGTCCTGCAGAGGCTTTTCTGATGTAGTTGACACCCTCATCAAGGTAACTTAATGATCCATTTCTAGTATCGATACATCCCTTTCCTGAATTTCTGAATGAAATGCAACTATGCCTTTGATTTGTGACAGTGTGGTGTTAATGCCAATACAATTGATAGGGTGCTCCTTCAATCTTCCAAGCCCTCTCTTCACTCCAATGTTAACTGCAATGCTCTTGCAGCTGCCATTGTCAGCAGACAAATTTCAGTAGTCAGATTGCTCTTGCAGGTAACCCCAATTCAGCTCCTTTCTCCTCAATTTTTGTTGCTCATAACTTCACTAAAAATCACTCTTCTGATTACCTTATCACATTGTAAAACAGAGCGGTGTGAGGACTGACATCAAAGTGAGACTAGGAGCTTGGTCGTGGGACATGGACACAGCAGAAGAGCTTCGGGTGGGTGCAGGGCTGGCTGAGGCTTACTCTGTCAGCTGGTGCGCAGTGGAGTATTTCGAAGCCAGCGGTGCTATCTTGCGCATGCTCCTCAAGCACCTCTCTCCCAACGACTTCCACTGTGGGAGGACCCTAATTCACCACGCCATCTTATGTAACAACGCTAAAGCAGTGGAGGTTCTGCTAAACTGTGGTGCGGACATGGAGTGTCCGGTGAAAACAAACTCAAAAACCGAGCTCCGTCCCGTGCATTTGGCAGCGAGGCTTGGATATGCTAGAGTTCTTCAATGCCTGGTTGTTGGTGGTTGTAACGTCAACTCCAGGACAGAGTCTGGTGAAACCGCTCTAATGATCTGTGCAAGATACAAGCATGTGGAGTGCCTCAAGATTCTGTCCTCAGCTGGTGCTGACTTTGGGTTGGTCGATTCGAAAGGTCAATCTGTGAGCTCCGTTGCAGGGTCGACTCAGTGGTCTATTGGCTTCCAGAGAGTAGTCATAGATGAAAGCCAAGCCGGGAAGCCTCCAAAATCAAGCAACGCCTCCATATTTTCTTCCTTGTTACTTGTAACTAAAGTAAACAATACCGAAGCATTGAAGACACTCGTTGAGCGCCCACAGGCAGATATACATATAGACGAGCAAGACGAACAAGGATTTTCAGCAGCCATGGTAGCTGCAGCGGAGGGTCATGTAGAGGCTTTCAGGCTGCTTCTTCACGCTGGAGCCAACGTGAAGCTACACAACAAGTACGGTGAGACCGCAATCACTCTATCAGAAGCGAACAAGAACGGCAAAGCATTTGGAAGGGTAATGCTCGAGTACGCTCTAGAACAGGGTAAAAACAGTGCTCTGCATCACGCGGCGAGGCTCGGTGACTCGAACCTGGTCCGCACCTTAACAAGCGAAGGCCACGACGTTAACGGCGTGGACAGCGACGGGTACACGCCGCTAATGGTCGCGGCGAGGGAAGGGCACGGTAGGGTCTGCGAGCTCTTGATCTCGCGCGGGGCGAGGTGTGAGGTGGAGACGCCGAGACGCGAGACGGCGCTGTTGCTGGCGAGGAAGAATGGTGTGAATAGCGAGGCGGAGCGGGTGATCGGCGATGAGATGGCTCGGAAGCTGGTGCTGAGCGGCGGCGCGGTGAAGAAGCACAGGAAAGGGGGGAAGGGGAGTCCTCATGGGAAGACGGTGAGGATGGTGGCGGGAGTGGGGGTGCTGCGGTGGGGGAAGTCGAGCAGGAGGAATGTGCTGTGCAGGAAGGCGGAGGTGGGGCCTAGCGCCACCTTCAGGTGGAACCGGCGGAGGAAGTTTGATGCGGACGCGCCGGGATTGTTCCATGTGGTGACCACGAAGAACAGGGAGGTGCATTTTGTGTGTGAGGGTGGGGTCGAAATGGCGGAGTTGTGGGGGAGGGGGATCAAATTGGTGACTAGAGGGGCCATATTTGGGAACTGACTAGTGACTACGGTCATGTATTGTCGAATCAACATTTTAATAGTGTTGTATGCCGATTTGTGTAAAGTTCAGGGAAATGGTCTTTGAAATAGTTTCTATTCTACTGTTATTTTCCTTGCGCGGGGTAGAAAAATAAGTGTAGGTGCCAAAATTGAACACATTCTTTACATAATAATAAAAAAAATGGGTAGTTACAACTTACAAGTGACTATTGTAAAATTAAGTATGCATTTTTTGTAATTTGTGTTGGTAAAGAAAGAAAAAACTTACAACTTTTTTTAAAAAATGAAAAAATTTACACCTTTATTATTTTGCATCGTTAGTAAGAAAATCACATTTTTCATCCAAATAGATCAAGTGTCATGTTTGTGTCATAAAAAATATGTGAAATGTTATTTTGACCTTATACTAAAATGTATTTTATTTGGAAACATATTTTTATAATTTCTAACCATGAATTAATAAGTTGCATGAAAGTACCCCTTGTATATCCACTTTTTATAGTTTGTACCCTTCTAGAAAGGGAAAATGACTCACCCTGATCAGGTGGCGGCTGTTAGCAGAGGGTGGATTCAAGAGTTTCTTTCCTCTTCCGTCAAGGATGGGTGGAGTCAGGTGGATAGTCAGGATAGAAGTCCAGGCTTTCGTTGGATTGATCTTCCTGGTGGAAGGTTGAAGCTGAATGTAGATGTGGGGGTTAGGCCATGAGGGATTGGCTTGGGCATGGTGGTTAGGAATCACCTAAGAGAGGTTATTGGTGCGAGGACCTGTTTTCAGGCGGGAGTTTTCTCCCCTCATCTTGTCGAGTGCTTGGCTTTGAGAGAGGGCCTAAAGTGGAGTGTGGAGAAAGGTGGAGGGTGGAGAAAGAGTGGCAAGTCTCCGAGGTGGAATCGGATGCCTTGAATGTAGTTTCCGCAGTCCGCGATCGTTGGTTTGATAGTTTGGAAGGGCATGTTGTTGAAGACATTTGGTCTTATTTAGATGCTATAGGAGATGTGGCGATTCTTTGCGTGCCTCGGTGTTGTAATGAAGTTGCCCATAGCCTAGCTCAGCGTGCTTTTCATAGTTTGATAGTTCAAGAGTGGGGGCCAGTGATCCCTCACTCTATTGCTTGTGTTGTAAAGAATGATATTTCTATTTAATGAAGTTCGCTCTTCCTTTCAAAAAAAAAAGTAAGGGGAAATGACACCCTGACTACTAATGAGCGCTACATTCCATTAAGGCACTAACCGTTCTCTGCCTAACGAATGATAAGCTTACCCAAGACTGTAATAAAACCGCAAGTACAAACGTGTTCATAAGTTAGGGAAGTATTTCATACTTAGATAAAGGCTAGGACTTCTACCCATATTAAATGACGTTTTCCTTCCTAAATATTTATTGTTGGTCATAGATCTCCGATAACCGCCTACATGTAGTAAAGGAAATTGTTCACCCCCCCCCCCCAGCCCGAGACACCCGCATCCAGTCCCCAAACTTTGATTGTATTCCAGCTATGCATCTTGGTCTGTGGAGTCACCCCATACTGCACCTTGCCTTCCTACCGTGACTACTCTAAGGATCCCATTAATCAACATTCACAACTTTGGATAACAAGTCGGTTCTGTCACATGAATAGTGTCAAGGCTTGGTCTAAGGTTGATCAGAGATTGAATCTTGCAATTCAACTCTAAATCTACCCCAAGAGGTCATGTTCCCACTAATCCATTAAGATTTCAATTTCAAAGATTAATTTAATCATCTAATTAACTAAGTCTAAGCTCTAGACAGGTTCACAAATTAACCAATTCACTCTAAAATTGGCTTATTCTTTAATTCATTCCATTAAATGGGTAATCGAGCTATTAATGAGTTAACCACTGAATCAGTAGTTCAATCTCATACTAACCAAAACCATGATTTTTTTTTTTGAAGAAGTAGAAATATTATTCAGCATCCAATGTCAGTAACCCCGGAAGAGGTTCTGGCAAATAGCTTACATTCCACACCACCGTAGCCCACAACCGGGCACTTTTTGCTAGCACATCCGCTACTTTATTAGCAGTTCTACGAATATGAACTACTCTAACCCCGATTAATCCCCTCACCAATTTCTTACAATCATAAATAATAGCCCCAAACGGGGTAAGTAAGCTCTCCTCACTATTTACTGCCAAAACAACTCCTAAGCAGTCAGATTTAATAAAACCGTTTAGCATACCTTTGTCAGCCACCCAGCACAACGCCCATCGCAGGACCAAAGCTTCCACGAACTCCGGGTTCGAAATACCCGACCAGACCTTGCACTGAATAGACTGAACGTCACCTTCACCCCCCTGCACACTAGACCCATGAATTTGATACATTGAAAGAAAAAATAAGGAAGAATGAATCATCTCCAAAATCCACATGGTAACACAACTAACCCAAATCAAATAGTACAAATCCACCGACCCAAACATTACAAGCCATGAGAATGAAAGTTTTCTATATTAGAATCATTAAAGTCTAAACAAATCCAAACGATGGATTTCTTGTGACGTTCTTGTGTTTTTTTTCTCGTTTAGTTGACTGATTTTGTGCTCTTTTGGGTAGCTCGGTTCTGGAGAGCGTTGTTTAGTTTTTGTGAACGGTTTTTGGTCTGGTTTTTGGTTGTGGGGGTTGTGCTGTTATAGAAAGTATTTGGGTGATACCCTATTTTTGGGTTGTATCTCCTCTCTTTGGGTTTCAGTTAGAAACTCCAAGCTTTAATCAAACCATCGCTTATAAAAAAAAATCTAAAAAATCCAATGAATAGGTACAAGAATAATGTAGAATAGAAAATTAAAGTTAGAGAATACCTAGTCACTAGCTCTTCCTCTTACGATCTTCTTCTTGCACTTTTTATTGGTTTCTCTTACTCCTAACGACCTCTAAAGGAAAAGATTAGCTTTCTCAAAAGTAGGACTTCACCTCTAATCTTGGGACAAACCCTCAAGAAGCAATTCACTCTATAGATCTGAAAATTGGTGGAACTCTCCTAATACACGAGCTTTAGCCTCTACTTATAGCTTTCAACAGACCACCCTCCATGGCGTGTAGGTGGTGTCCTTCACACCGTGTAGAAGTAGTCCTCCACGGCATTTACAAGTGTTCTTCAAGGTGTGGAGAAAAGTCTGAGAGACTAAACGGTGTGGAGTTAGTGCTCCAGGGCATGAGGCATGTGACGCCTTAACATCGATGAAACCCTAGTGCACCCTCCATTAGATGCTTCCACATATCCTCTAGCTCCACGACGTGGAGTTTTGGGGTTCCACGGCGTGGAGCTTTAGGTTAAGGTTGACTTTTGTCGTGTTCTTCGACTTTTTGACTTGGCTCGGTTCTTGAGGTCCTCGTCCAACTTTCCTGTTCATGGACTCCTACCACGTGTTGGGTTATTTTATAATCCAACGTGTGGGCTTACAAATTGGACAAATGTATTTGGG
>JAYMTN010000200.1:0-19794 GCA_036897425.1 Erodium trifolium
TCAAAATTCCGCGACGTTCTGAAGTACAAAGTTGAGCCCCAAGCCATAGCATGGGCTGCTTGGCCTCAGGGCCGGCTCTGATTGTAACTATTACCTGCAATTTTTCTTGATAGGAATAATTATTACCTAAAATGATAGAATCACCAATTGGCTGACGGGAAAAAAGACAGTAAACGTATCTTTGAAGTATCTCAATGTGTGCTGGGCAGCCATGAGACTCAGTTTTGTTTCATTAGATAATTTGCCTTTTGTTCCCATCCCATTTTAATTGTTGGGATCAACTGTTCAAAGATATGGTGTTAGTGCATGTGCTTGTAGCTTATTCTTGCATTTTGAATTTTGCAGCTCTTTGATTCTATGGAATTCAGGAAAACCGACAAGAACAAATGTTTCCCGCAGAAAAGTGGCCGACCTGGATGAACTACTTAGTATTTGGGGAAATTCAAGAAGAAGATACTTTATGAGGATTGCTGAGTTAGACAATCCTTCAACCCTCCAAGGACCGGGAAGGGTCAGAAACCTTATACCCTCTGCCACTGCTGATGACGAGGCTACCATCAATGGCAGTTCCCCCGCAGGTCCTATGCCTGATGTCGAGGAAATTAGGGCTAAACTTAACCAGTCATTGCAAAGTGATGATTATATCAATGGGGTTGTCCAATCTTTACACGAAGCTGCCAGGATTTTCGAGCTGGCTATTAAAGAACAGAGTTCATTCTCAAGCAAACCTTGGTTTTCAGCGGGATGGCTTGGTGTGGACCAAAATGCGTGGGTGAAAACACTTTCCTATCAGGTATGCCAGAAACCGGAAGACATTTTTGCCATGCTTACTTCACCTTATGTTACCTAACAGTCTATTATTTATCACTAATGTGTGTTGTCATCACAATGCAGCATAGCTGATATTCATTTGATCTATGCATGCTAGATTGTTATGAGTCAGCATTGTTTCCACTGCATAATTGTCCTTGACGTTGTTGTCGCTGTAAGAATATGCCCTATGGTAATTGTACATATGGGTTCTCAATGACAGCAGACGAGCAGATCACATTCGTCTGCTTTATTCTATGTGATTGGGTAGAGGGCATCAAATCGTTCTTGAGCTAATTATCAATGTTTCATTGGTAATATATTCTATATCTATATGAATCAAACATGTTTGGGATCTGATATTTTTTCCTTCTCTTTTCAGGCTTCTGTGTATTCTTTATTGCAAGCTGCAAGTGAGATATCATCCCGAGGTGATAGTAGAGATCGGGATACAAATGTTCTTGTCCAAAGGAGGTACATAATTAAATATTACATAGATTCCATAGAGCAATTGTATTGTACCTTATTAGCATTTCTGGAGGCTTGCCAAATTTGGGATCTTATTTTCTCTTGAAAATCTCAATATGGTAGATTTGCAATGCTATCAGTGATTTTCCAACTTAGAGTTCAGCTTACCAATCATGTAGTCTCTGTCCCCATCATACTAAGATATGAAGTTAATTCCCGCAAATGATTGGTTTTACCTTTATTTTTATTGTTTGATCTGTCTGGCATGATTTTGTCTTTTGGTCTGTAAAACCTTCCAGTTACAAAGTTTTTATAGAGCAGCCGTATTTATAAATCACTCATATTTTTTGTTGCAATGTGATGGTGGGATCCCCGTGCTTTAGGCCTTCCCTCTTGATGTGATTTATATATCTAATGTGAGTTCAAAAATTGGTAGTAAAATATGAGAAGTTGATATTTGCCTTGAGTCTTGGATCATACATTCATATGGCCAACTGCTGAATGGACATAGATTGTCTAGTAATCAGATGCATGGTGAGCAGCAGTTGCTACAATTGGGCCAACTCCTACCTAGATCAATGGTTGGGAATGGAAGAAAACACCTTCAATTGTATGCTCTACCTTTAAAGATACCATCTCTCTAACTGAATCTTGATATTTCAGCTTCTTGGTTTTGGCAATGTTTAATTAGCTTTCCGCAAGTGTCTTTCTTTCTTTCTAGAACCCCGTCCTTGTAAGAGTTTTTCAAAGCTGTTTCCTCATTATTTTGTACCTGTAGGCACATCTATATACATAGCCACTTGGTTTTAGTTTTTTTTTTTGACGTGGTCTGCTATTCCACTGATGCAGTTTATTCAGGCAATCTGCTCCCTTAGAGAATGCAATTAGGGAAAGTTTATCAGCCAAGCTGCCTGAGGCTTCTGAGTGGTTTTTGTCAGAGCAAATACCCTTGGTGGTGGCAACGTATGTTAATAATTTTGAAGGAGACTCAAACTACACCACTGCTACTGCCTTGTATGTTTTCATTTCCGTGTTCCTTGTGAAGTTATACAAACTACATGATTATTCTGAAACTAGGGAAATGATAATGCTTCTGGTGTACTTCCAGTTGGAAAGGAATATCCTTGGATTCGGCCAATGCAAGTGACATATCACTTCTCATGCTTGCATTGACTTGCATTGCAGCAATCACAAAGCTTGGCCCTGCAAAGGTTTTTTGCCCTCAGTTCTTCTCCATTATTCCAGATACAACTGGCAGATTGATGGATATGCTGGTTGGTTTCATTCCCATAAGTGATGCTTACCATTCTATAAAGGATATGGGCCTGCACAGAGAATTTCTTGTCCACTTTGGCCCAAGAGCTGCAGCATGTAGAGTGAAAAATGACCAGGATGCTGAAGAGGCTATTTTCTGGGTGGATCTTGTTCAGAATCAGCTTCAGCGAGCTATAGATAGAGAGAAAATTTGGTCAAAACTAACAACATCTGAAAGTATTGAGGTCAGTACTGTGGACTTCTTACCTGCATTAAATTCTTATGGGGTTTCCAAATTTCTTGGATGTGGATGATAGGGTAAAATGTTCTGACTTAATATAGGGTTGAAGGTAATTACCTGTTGGCTTAAATATCAGTTGTTAAGTAACATTGTAAGTGGTAGTTTAAAGTATGAGGTCTTTTTCCTCCTGTTCTTGAAACATACTCTGGCTGTAGTGGAAAATATTACTTAAAGAATGCTGCTGTATATCCAGCCATGAAAGATAAGCGTTATGCTGGTATCATAAATCACAAGGCTCTAGAGTTTGCTTACATGAGTTGAAACTCTTGAAGTGCAAATAATACTTGCTTAGTTTAAAAGTGGGATCCACAAAAGTTTTTTCCAGGTTGATCTCCATATCCATCAATGGGGTTTGGAGGGTTAACTAAATAGAATGCTTCATTGTTGTTCTTTAATTGCTAATTTCAATTGAAATACCTTATTACTAAATTAATTTTGCTTCAAATTCATAAATGTTGTTACCAAGTTAATTTGATAGAACCATTTTGAAGTTAGGGACTCCAAAGTAGAAAAACATCGTAGAAGGATGTGAACTGAATTCATGTTGAGCACTTCAAGATGACATTTTAATTGAATAAAACTAATATATTGTGTTCTCTTTGCAATTCAAGGTAGAATACCAGTGCTAGTAGTTGAACTAGCTTTTATAATGGCATCTTATATGTGTTTATTTGGATTGGTAGAGGTTGATTGGCTATTAATATCACATTACAGAAATGTGAGCTGTAATTGACAACTGATATTCACTTACCTCAGGTATTAGAGAGAGATTTGGCTGTCTTCGGGTTCTTTGTTGCCTTGGGCCGAAGTACACAATCATTTTTATCTTCAAATGGTTTTGATGTTCTTGGGGATCCCCTTGAAGGCTTCATTAGGTATGACTTCTAAATATTAAATGCATTTCTTCTGTAGAGTTCCCCCTTACCGTCCATTGCTTAATTGTATGCTAAGCTATTTTTTTTCTCTTCTAAAGGTATCTAATAGGAGGCAGTGTGCTATATTATCCTCAACTTTCATCAATAAGTTCCTACCAGTTTTATGTGGAGGTCAGAGAGTTTGATTATTATATCTAATCAATACGTTTCATTGTTTGATTATACACTAATCTAAGTCTAGTTGTAATTCCATAGGTAGTTAGTGAAGAGCTCGACTGGCTTCCTTTTTATCCAGGCCAAATTGGCACCTCAAAACAATCCCATGGCCATGAAAGTAAACGAGAAGGTCCCCCAATTGCTGAAGCTATACTTGTATTGGACGTTTGCTCTTATTGGATACAGAGCTTTATTAAATACAGCAAATGGCTGGAAAACCCTTCTAATGTTAAGGCAGCAAAATTTCTATCCAAAGGGTAACTGAACTAGTGGTTTATCAAATTTTCTATAGCAATTTCAGTTGAGCAATATTAAATTAATATTCTCTATTTGTTCAGGCACAAGAAGTTAATGGTGTGCTTGGAAGAAGTAGGATCACTTAAGTAAGTTAGTGAGGGGAAAACCTCTATGCCCTCTCTCTCAGTTGGCATGCTCTGGGTTTTATTCAATTTCCAGTAGGGGATAGACTGTATTGTTTTTTGATTTTCCCGAGGTCCTTTCTTTTCTTGTCATATTTACCATAAAAAGATATACTTACTAAAAATTCATGTAGTCAGTTTATTTGATGATTCTTATAATATAGATGGCCAATAACAAATTAGTCTAGGTGAGACGGATAAATGCTGTCATTTTTGCAGTTCAGTTATTGCATAATGTTTGGAGCATGAAACTTCAACTTGAAATTGTTGTGCTTGTAAATGTGATGCAGGAGTGAAATGGAGGATAGAAATGCCAAAAATTTCAGTGGGGAGAATATATTGGGGGAAGAGTCAGAATCTTTTGACAAGGTTGGTATTTTCCGAACCATATGCCTTTGAGTAATGCCTATCATGCTTGACTTTTTGAGGATTTTTGGGACATACCCTCTATACTTGACATGGTGATCTCATTGTCATTAAGGGTTCTATTTTATAATTTTTCTCGGTTGTTGGGATATTATATATTTAATTGGTCATTATTGGGTTTGTTAAACTTTATAGTCTAGCTTAGCAATCAGAATCAAGCAATGCACTGAAACAACTGCGTACACATTTTGTAGTTTTAAGCTAACCAGTGGAACGAAGCTTCTTCTGTTATGCAGTTAAAAAAAATGGCATTTGATGGAATGGGGTATTTTTGTAATCCCCAATATTATGTGAATCTTCAAATAATGTTTGAAGTGCCTGATAGGGAAAGTTAGCCAAATAAGAATTAAGTATTTGCAGAAACGAGATGGAAAAAGGCATATTAACTTGTGTAGAATGTGATGACAAAGTTCAGTATATGCATAACCGTGTTTACCATCACTCTAAAATATCAAAAGTTGGTATGGAATATGACAACTCTGATGCATATTAGTCAAGTGGGTAATATTTCATATATTGCTAGATTTTGGTGTAATGACTACTACATAATAATAAAGTTCTATGTTATACTTAGTTGTATGTCACCCATGTTTCTTCTGAGATTTAGTTTAATATGAACCAGGTAGTGGAGCCTGTAACTGGTGACATGTCCTGTTCTTTACATGTTAAATGCTCCTGATAATGGTGTGATATTGGTACTTGTCAGGCACTAGAGGATGTTGAAGAAGCTTTGCTAAAACTAGAAGAGTTAATTCAAGAGTTACATGTTTCAAGCTCTAATTCTGGAAAAGAGGATTTGAAAGCTGCTTGTTCCGATCTTGAGAAAATAAGGAAACTTAAGAAGGAGGCTGAAGTTATGGCGGCATCTTTGAAAGCAAAGGTAAATTCTTTTCGGCAGGTACTCCAGTTTATTCTTCTTACTGAACTGAGTGGTCAGCATCTTGATCACTGATAACATGTGCACGTTCTTTTTTACTCTCTTCGCATACTCTAATATAATGGTTTTTGCTACTCTCTATTTATATATTTAATAATGCATAGTTGTGTATGTAATTTCATTATTTTCTCACTCTCTAGTGTAGTTTTGATCATAGTAATTTATGGACTATTTAGGCACTAGAAATCGGAACCATTGGATGTTGAGATTGTTCTGTATAAATTTTAAAAGAAATTCAAATTAGAGAAACATAAAAAGTTGTAGGTTTGCTTGATTGCCTGACAAGTTGAATATAATGGACCTTGCTTTCTTTCCTTCATAGTGCTTGATTGTGTGACAAGTTGAATATAATGCACCTTGCTTACTTTCCTTCGTATTGCTTAATTGCTTGAAAAGTTTAATATAATGTATCTTTCTTTCTTTTCTCCAACAAGTTCTCACTCACTCTCTCTCCCATTATCATCTAGGGGGACAGTGACTGTGAGTTAGAGTCTCCTGCTAGTGATTGGCGGCAGTATTTTACTGGGAAAAGTGCAAAGAGTGATTATGTAAAGGTTGGAAAGAGCAGCAGGTATGAAACTACAGTGGATATGTTTTACCATTTGGCCAAGTGATTCAAGTTTCCACTTGAGTATATCCAATGACTTCTTTCTGTGGTTATTTTTTCTTTTAAATATTTTCCAGAAGTGCCAGTAAAAGCCGAGAAATGTGGAGCTTCTTTGGGCGCCGTTCAACCAATAAGTCTCAGACTGAATTGTCAGTTGTTGGAGGATCTGTATGTCTGTTTTAAAATAAATCCATAATACAATTGTCCATCCATTCAGTTATGACTGTGCTAATAGGATACATGAAATCTAGTATTTGGTGTTTGTTGATTATTGGTATGCTTCAACGAGATCAAGTTATTTTCAAACGATTCCTTGTATGCAGGAAGATGAAAATGTTGAGCAGCCTACTGGATATATGAGTGTTACAGACTCAGAATCAAATGACATTCAGCGTTTTGAACTCCTGAGAAATGAGCTTATTGAACTTGAGAGACGAGTACAAAGGAGTACAGAGCAATCAAAGAATGAGAATGTATATCTCGAAATCAATTAGTTCATTTATTTATTTATGGTTATATATCTCATATATTTCTCTATAAAAGCATTATCTTGTTTGATGCTATAATGCTTTGTGCTATTCTGTTGTGGTTTTTCGATTTTGCTTTCTGCAGTTACTTTCTATTCATATTCAGTTCTTTGAATTTGATAATATTAGTATTTCGACTACTTGTTCAGGACATATCGCTTACAGATGACACTGCTACTTATGGTAATAATGTTGGAGATGCTGAACTAGTCCAATTTCAGAAGAAAGAGAGTATTGTTGAGAAGTCAATTGGCAAGCTAAAAGAGACTAGCACGGTAAGAATTTAATGGCTTTTAATCAATTGAAATATTATTTTTATGGCATTCCCCTTCTGTCCCCTGCTTTTGAGCAATGGGTAGTCTCTCAATGACTCATTACATGTGCAATAGGGAATGTACACAGGTTTGAAGAATCACATGGGATAATGTTGTCCTTGATCTTTAAAACTAATGATAGTAACTGCCAACATCTCACTTATGATATATTGGTTATTGACAAGCAGGATGTCTTGCAAGGCACTCAGCTTCTTGCTATTGATGTTGCGGCTTCTACAGCGTTGATTAGAAGAGCTGCTGTAGGAGATGAATTGACAGAGAAAGAACAAAAATCTCTTCGGAGAACAATGACTGATTTGGCATCAGTTGTTCCTATTGGTGTTCTAATGCTTCTTCCTGTGAGTTTACTGCTCCACTAATAAGTAAAATATCATCCGATGATTCCACATCTACATTGTTTAAATTCTCTCTGTTTTTATCATTTCATTCTTAGTTTGCTCATGATGGCTCTCTACGCGATCACATGAGACATTCCCTACAATATTAATTTCTCTTCCTCTCTGACAGGTCACTGCAGTTGGGCATGCAGCTATGTTGGCTGCCATTCAAAGATATGTTCCGTCTTTGGTATGTAGCCTGACTCTAGGAGCTGTTTTCTTTAATTGCTTCTTGTCATGCCAAACCTGGGACTAAAGAGTTACACTTTTTTATCAGATACCTTCTACATATGGATCAGAGAGGTTAGATCTCTTCAGGAAACTAGAAAAAGTGAAGGAGATGGAGGACATTGAAAAAACCTCTGATGAAGATGTGGAGGAACTAGCATGATTAGTATAAGCTTGCAGATTATGTACAGCTCTAGAAAGTTCAAAATGCTCAACTATAATAAGGTAACCTGAAAAATTTGTGTATTGTTTGTAGGAAACATGGTTTCATTTTGTTGTCCTGAATCCCTCCAATATCACATGAGCATAGATAAGTTCATTCCATGTGTCTGGCACTCCAGGTAAACACCAATGGCTGCAATCTTGTGGAGCATTAGCAGGAGTGCCTGGCTCACGATATTTTGACGGGTGAGCATCTTTCCTGAATTCCGATAGATTTGTAATGTTCAAAAAGTGGACCTTCATGGTCCCATGTTCCATTTGTTTGATTATATCAGAAATGTACCGGTTATTTAATGGCTCCGGTCCCAACCCTCTGTATTCAGTTTCAGGTTTTGTGTCCAAATCACACCTACCCCCTTCACTCCATGTGCCATTCCTGCGTAGTTAGAACATACATTCAAGGTTATTGTGCATATGGAAAGTAATTTCTATGTTGTTGATGTAAGGGATAATGGCAAAAAAGTACCATGTACTATCACTTTTTGCAGGTTGGTACCCTTATCTTCAAGTCGTAAAAACAAAAGGTCCAGAATTTGATTATCTCGATTAGGTTAGTAGAATGAAAATTTTAATCATGATAGTAGAATTTGAAAACCGTTTTGTGTATTTTTTGTCATTTTGGAATAAGTTGACACAAAGTGCAACAAAATATATGTCCAGGGGCACAACTCGCAACAATTTAAAGATAAGGGTACCAACCATCAAAAAAATTATAGAACAGGGTTCTTTTTTGCCATTATTCCGTGATTTAACGGGTGGATTATAGAGTTGCGACTACTGGTGTGGAGTTTCTCCATAATACACTTGCCTGTAATGCACAGGAGAGTAGCTCCGGAAGAACAAATGTGTTCTTTCAGGGTCCAGTTTTTCCGTTGCCCATGATTTCCATGTTTGTAGTGATTTCCAGAAAGCTTCCATCACATCCATTGTCTTGTTTACATTCTCCCCTTCCTGGAAATATATTCCCCTGCCAGACCAAAACGAACGTGTATAGAGATAGTGGTTTCCAGAGCATTGCTTGTATTTCTAATATGATGAGAAGATAAATAAAGGTAGAATCTTGTACATCTTAGTGGTTTTTTGAACGTTCCACCAGTGTCCATCATTGAAAACCAAAACATTTGCTCCCTCCCACTTTTTGGCATACCAGTGCATCTTGTCGATCTTAATGGTCGATCGGATTTCCTTTGATGAGTTCTGTGGTGGGCGACCTCTAGTAACGAGGTAAGGCACCCTGTAATACTCTACAGTGAGGTTGTAGTTGTGGAACCTCATGGAGAGATAGCCTTTGTGTTTCGATATGGGATTTCCATTTTCTTCGTATATAGATGACTTGTTGGATACTGCTTGTGCAAGCATGCAGACCATTGATTCCCACTGGTTTCTTCCTATGGAATCACCTGCAAATACTATCCTTCCATTGCGACTTCTTTCAAGAAGTTCACTTGCATTGAATCTGAATCACACAAAATGTAAAAACAGTAAAGTTGAGGTGTGATTCTTTTGCATACATGATATAGTTTCGAATCATTCCGTAGTTCATACCAAACACAGCTTTTCTGTTCCTATGTAAGATCGCACATGCATTCAATTGAGTCTTGAATATTTGGGTTCGTTGTCTATTATACCTTGGAAGATCACAGTCCTGTGGTTGCCACCTCCATTTGAGATAATCTGAGTCCTTTCGTCCACTTTGATGACAGCGAAAGCCAGGGTCGAGAAACGGGCAATTTTCATTGTACATTTGAGAAGGGTAACTTGGGTCCAAAACCCATCTGCCATTAGCATAATCACAAGCTCTGGAAACTGATTCTGTTTTGTTATTTTCTGATTGGGTCTGGGAGAAGAAATCCAAATGTAGAAAAGGCAGGGGTTGGAGATTTATCAGATTGAGAATAAGGGCTGAACAGATAAAGGTGGCTAGCAAACTGAGAGCATATCTAATTTCTGTGTTGGTTCTGATGGGGAAAGGAGTTGGAGTAGACATGTTGCAGCTTTTGGGGTTGAGGATCCATGAAAAGAGGAAGGAGAGATTGATTTGTACATAACCAGACTTGTTCTAACATACTTCTGGCTAAATATGGAGAGTATTGATGGGCTCCTGGTATTGCTCCCTAATTATAGGACATTGTGATTCGTATGGATTTATGACAAAGAATGGGCTGCTTGAGAATCATGTTTTATTTCTTTAAGAGATCTATTTTAAAAGTTCTTTATTACAGGTCGATCTTATTGAGATTTTGTTGCTGTTAATTTAAATGGTAAATAAATCGGAAATTTGCTGGGAAAGGAAAACAATCTTTGGGAGTAATTATAAAAAAAAAAAGTACCTCGTGTCAATTTTTTTTTGAGCTAAAGATATAATTTTCATTACTTCTAAATGATTATATTATCGTGCAGCGGGGAACAGGCTCCCCGCCCATCAGAAGGTCAGTATTAGCGGACAATGACCCACTGAACCTTTTCAATATCAGAACCGTCATAGACAGTATTTTGATGTTCCTTGAGCAATGAGATCATAGATCCTTGTGTTAATTATTATAAGTCATAGTCTTTTTTTATAATACCGAAAATACTAAGAACTAGTCTATTTTGTTGTATTTAAGTGATTGTTTTAAATTAAAGATATTACTTTAAAAAATTTAATTTTAAAAGTTATAAATAAAAAACCTAAAATTTCCATCTTTCTTATTTTTCACATTTTTATGATTTATCATAGAAGGGGGAAAAGGTCGAGGGGTGTAAGAACTGTAGTTTTATGTTCTCATTTCTGAATTTTAACAAACTATCATTTTGAATAAATTCATACAAAACATAACGAAACAAAAGTTCGTACAATTTTTTAATCATTATCATAAAAGAAGATCAGGACTTACTAGAAATGAAAATCTACCAGAATATACCTCAAAAAAAAATCTTCCAGAATATTTCTTTTAAAGAAAAAGAAAATCTTCCAGAATAATGTGTTCTTGCTACTTAGATTTTTTTTTTCTTTTACGGAAAACTCATTTCGAATCCTCTTCTGTCGTACTCCTCCCTTATTCCCTGATAACCTCCTTTTCCCTTAGGATGCTATACATCTCATATCTCCATCTTTCGTTGATATCTATTCCGTTGAAGATGGGCATCTTTTCCCGGCCTTCACTCATCGTTCATGTGCAATCACCGACCTCGTCATATGCCCGGTCTCTTTGGCAACGTCTCCTTTCGAAAGGATGACGAATTTCGGAGAGTAAGACATGGAGGCAATTGAATTTCGCTACAGATTCGCACTCGCTGGGCACCTTCTCTCGGAAGAAGCATAATCCAACATTTGTTAGCATTTAACAATATCCTGGCCTACCCATGGAAGAGCAAAGGTCTCTTTACCCAATACAGGCGCGACGAGGTCATAACGTTCTTCTTCTCCTCAAGGCAGAAATAGGTTGGGTGCTTGAAAGGGAACCATGGATGTTCCGAGACATCTCACTCCTTTTGGCAGACCTCTACCTAACATGCACCTCGAGGATATTGTTTTATGCCACATGAAAGTGAGGATATGTGCCCTCCACCTTTCAGTCGGCTGTCAATCACTACTCTACGAAAAATACATTGGGAATAGGGTGGGACATGTATGCGGGCCGATCACACAGGCGATGCCAGAAGTCGTGACACCCATTTGAAGATCCGTGTGATGTTGGATGTGCGTCGATCCCTTCGTCAGGCAATCATGATCAACTCCCCGAGGGTGGTCTAGGCGGTGACGATGCTCCTGCAATACGAGCACCTCCCAAACTTCTACTTCTGTTGTGGCTGAATGAGACATGCTATCAAGGAGTGCAAAGATGAGCTACTGGGAGTGAGTCTGATAGAAGCGTAGTACGACGACTACATTCGGGTCGTTCGGAACCAACTAGCCATACCTCGCAGTGGGTTTTCCCAACGTGGCGGCGGCCCATCCTACACGATAGACAACCGAAATAGTGTAGGCCAGACGACCACCATTGGGTTGTGCTCACCTCGGGCTTTCCATGACGACAAGCCAGCCTTCCTAGGCCTATAGAGAATTATCTACTGCTATTAGCCCCAACCACGACCCTACTAATAATTTGGCCTCTAGTTGGGGGAAAGAAACGTACGAAAGCCCATCATGCACCACCTTCATCCACGGTCCATGACAAAGAACTACATGCCCCTTTTATAGGGGGTGCATGGTATGGTTGCCTCCTCCCTAGGCCCCCCTTCACCAAGGGGACTTTTGCCACCATATGTGGAGCCACGGGAGGTTTTCGGGGATGAGGGGTTGATACCAGTAGCACATGTCGTTCGGGAATCCTCAAGCAAGACCTCAAGTTAGGGGTACGTAAATGGTGAAAAACCTAGGCCTTAGAGAAGGCCTCGTTAGAGTTAGCCATCAAAAAAATGAGGAAACGAGAGTTCTTTGAAGGGGGTTCTACTGTTCGAGGTGGTGTTCGCCTTCCTGATACAAAAGGATCAGGCGTGGGTTGTGAAGCAGTACTGCCAAGACCCATGAGTACACAAGTAAGGGTCGGCCGGTGTTTGTGATGCACTCGTCCGGACACTAAATAACAACCCCATGTCGTATCCTCCAAAATCACACTCTTTTAAACCCAACTCAGTCCCACAGAATTCCAGTCACACCACCTTAGTCTATATAGACTTCAGAAGAATTTCTTACAACTTTTTGTAATGCAAACCACTATAGGGTTGTGTGTTAGCATTTTGACTTGTAATAGTATAGGTCTCTAATTAATTGAATATATGCTTTGTCGTTTGTCAGGCCATTAGTTTTTTTTTTCCGGTAATTCAAACCCGATTAATATTGGTAGTCAGTGAGGTGGTCGATCCTCCGTATACCAGATACCCCGCTAGTTCTCTCTCTTTGTTTTTTTTTATCAGCAAAGTAAATTTAAATTAACCGGCTCTTTGAAGTAAAGAGCACGGAGTGGCAGAAGCAGGATACAACCTACGTGAATTCTTAATAGGAACCCCAAGAACCAGAGCCCCACAACCCGGGATGAAGAAGGGTACAACACAGATTGAAACAACTAAGATGAACAACAAGCAACAAAACTCAACGTAGTGAGTATAAAACCAGAGAAATACAAAGATTGCAGACGACACCCAAGCAAAAGAAAACTAAAATAGAGCTTAAAATAATAGGCCTTGAAACTGGATTTGACACACATGAAGCGCAAATTGAAAATAGGCCTTAGAAACCAGATTTTCCACCATTAAGCGCATATAGGGAGCAAAAGAGGTCTTCCAATAGCTCGAAAACCCACACAAAACTTAACCGAGGCTGAGATAAGACTCTTCCCCACGCTCAAAAGAAGCACACACCTATAAGAGCTATGTGCTCTTTCAGACGCTGTCGGCCAACACCGTGATAGTAGAGCGAATCCAAAGGAAAAACCCCACTAGACCCCCAAAATCAGACAACTCTTCGAAATCCTTCTATGGGCAGAGAAGCCCAAAGAACTCGCTGTCGGCCAATCTCGAAACACCGGCGAGCCCGACCCAGGCCCGGGAGAAAACATGCGCCAACGAAAAGAAGAATGAAAGGGGAGGAAAGAGTAAATCCAACCTAGGAAAAGAAGAAGCGTGTAGACATGCCAGAGTGCCCAATGGGCGGTGAAAACGCAGAAGAAAAGAGCCTCCACCAGAGCTAGGCCAACCAGCACCACGACGATTCTCGGCGAGGAAGCGCGTCCCACGACTGCTACTAAAAGACAACGACCGCAACAGAGTAACTAATCCCCACCTCATCTTCACTGAAGGAAAAACCCACCACCGCCACAGTAGCAAAGCAGATCCGCGAGAATCCTCACCCAAATGAGTGAGGAAACTCATCCCACGCCAGATCTGGAATGCCCCACGCCAGAGATGAGGAGAAAGACAAGCCCTCTTTCAGCCTCTCGATCTCAATCCTCTGTTACCGCCTTATTGACAATAACCCTTTTCCGGCCACCACCGCGAAGAGGACTGGAAGGGGAGGATTGACATTTCTGTCGAGTACGAGGGAGCCGAAGAAGGAGATCTGACCTCCAAATAGTTGGAGCATCCAGATCCCACCACAAGCAGAGAACGGTTACCCCAAAACCGAATCGATCTACTCCGGAGACGGATGAGAAGGACATAGATATGGGAACAAAGAAAAAGGGGCTGAGAAGCTGAGAGTAGGAGGCAAAAGACGAGAAGGGTTAAAGGGAAGAGGGAGAGGGGTGGCCGCTAGCGACCTCCATAGAAGGAGATCGCCGGCGGCGAGATTGAGCAGAGGTAAACGACGGGTTGAGGAGGCTAGATTTAGGGTTTCTAGAGAGAAAGGGAGCCTCTTTCTCTAGAAAACCCTCAGATTTACATGTATTAAGTTCTCTCTCTTTGTTGAGACGACTAAGTACTGTTCGATTATGTTTTTCCTGTGATATAATTATTACGATGTAAAAAAAAGGAATATCTTCCGATATTTTTTGTATTTATATCAATCGAACTTTGTTAGAAAACTATTCAAACGACAAATCGTTGTCTAAATTCTGGCGGCAAAAGATGAAAACTTTTGGGGTTTTTGAAATGTTCTCTTCATTCCTCATATCGCTCTTTCTAGAATAAGCCCAAATCGCAAACAACTCAGTCTACATTTTCGCCGATAATTAAATCCCATTAGTGGGGCAAGTTGGGATAGAATTCAATATTTATAAAAAAGGAAGTAAATAAGGAAACAAATCAACGATCGCCTGAAATTTTGTGATTGAGATCAAGACTAATCTGAATGCAAAATTACGTCAATATAACACGCCACCGACATCACTTGTCTTGCTATCTCTTTCTAAACCAAGTAATCGGACAATTTCTTTGGCTCTCGGTTGATCTAAATGATATAAATATCTCAATTCGGGGGAAGTGGCGATCAAGTTGAAGACGGTGTGTTGGGAAGTGTATTCGATACGACCATAAAGAAATCACATTCCCTCAATCGTTCAAAAGATGGTTAACTAAGATTTTCTGTTTGGATTTTAATTATTTTTTTCTGATTTAACCGGTAGACTTTAGGTAGTTTGTCTTTTAACTATTTTTTGCTTTGTGTCACATCCGTGAGTGAGAGGCTATCTCCACAAGATACAAGATGGTTAACTAAATAAATGACAAGTTTTAATCGAATTGGCCTAACTTGACCGATTCACACTCCTCGATCGGTAACTTGATTCTCCAACATTTAAAAACTGAATCATACACTGTCAAATTCAAGCACGGATCTCAATTTCTGCATCTAGAACCATCATGAAATTACACACCGATCCTGAAACCCTAAATACGAACCATTGAAATCAACCCACGAAACAGTAACAGACTAAACCTCTTAGCGAGAAATGGACGCGCCGAGGGATTTGGGCGGGTTAATCGTCACCGAGAAGCTTTCTCAAGTACTCTTTGACGTAAGCGTTACGAGCTTGAACACGAGCTTGTTGAGGTGCTATGTTCGCCATTGACAGGTGAGCTCCGACGGAGATCAGGGAAGCGCTGGCGATAAAGCAGCACACCGTCGCCACCACTTGCTTCGGCGTCGGCGGGTACGACCACAACACCATCTTCGTTTCCTTGTGCTCTCATTTCTGGGTATCTGATATATAGAGAGGGTATGGTAGAGTGGGGTGGGCCGAGCCCATCCGAAGCCCATCTTACATGTCCATTTCTCGATGGCTTTCCAATGCCGCCGAGGAGCTGAGAGTGGAGCTGGTAATGCCTTTTCTGCGCCGATGTCCTCCCCTCCCATCGGCCATTGATATCTCAGAAATCAAACACTCGCTTCCCTCAATCTCAGCCCTCCTCAGGTCCTGCAAAACAGCCCGTCAAATCCAGCATGTCCACGCCCAAATCGTCCGCAGAGGCCTCGAGCAAGATCATTTCGTCCTTACCCAGTTCATCCGCCTCTCCAACACTCTTCTGTCGCTCTCTTACTCTGCTAGCGTTCTGGCTCGTGTCTTCAGACCCAGCACCGTTCTGTGGAACTCTCTCCTCAAAGGGCACTGCGAAAGATCGGGTTTTGCCGAGACAATTTCGGTTTTTGTTGACATGAAGCGAGTGGGTGCTGTGCCTGATAAGTATACGTTTCCGTTGGTGATTAAGGCGTGTTCCGTTGTGTGTATGGTTCTGGAAGGGAGGGCGGTTCATGGTTCGGCAGTTAAGTTTGGGGTTGATAGAGATGTGTTTGTGGGGTCGAGTTTGGTCGATTTGTACGGGAAATGCGGAGATATTGTGTGCGCACGGAAAGTGTTCGACGAAATGTCTGAGAAGAATGTTGTTTCCTGGACAGCTATGGTTGTTGGGTATGCTGGTGTTGGTGATTTAGAGGAGGCAAAGAGGCTGTTCGACCAAATGCCACATAGAAATATGGCATCTTGGAATGCCTTGATTAATGGGTTTGTGAAATTGGGTGATATGAGGAGTGCTAGGATAATGTTCGATGAAATGCACAATAGGGATGTGGTTTCTTTCACTACTATGATTGATGGATATGCTAAGATAGGTGACATGGTATCTGCTAGGTTTTTGTTTGAGCGATCCCCTAATTTAGATATAGTTGCATGGTCTGCAATAATTTCAGGGTATGTACAAAACGGTCAGCCTAATGAGGCAGTTAAACTTTTCCATGAAATGAGCTTGAGAAATGTCAAACCTGATGAGTTTATAGTGGTCAGCTTGATGTCAGCTTGTTCTCAAATGGGTAGTTTAGAATTGGCTAAGTGGGTTGATTCTTATATGACTCAGAGCTCGATTGATCCTGGGCTGGCTCATGTTGTTGCAGCTCGAATCGACATGAATGCCAAGTGTGGAAACATAGAGAGGGCAATGACTTTATTCGAGGAGATGCCACGACGAAGTCTAGTTGCTTATTGTTCTATGATACAAGGGATGTCAATCCATTGGGATGGAAGTCAAGCTGTTGGCCTCTTTAATGAGATGCTGAAAGAAGGGCTGTCTCCAGATGATGTGGCTTTCACTGTTGTCCTGGCAGCTTGTAGCCGCGCTGGGCTCGTTGAGGAGGCTTGCCACTATTTTGAATCCATGAAGAATGATTTCTGTATTGTGCCGTCTCCTGATCACTATGCGTGTATGGTTGATCTTTTCAGTCGGTCAGGGCAACTAAAACAAGCTCATAATATTCTAAAATCAATGCCTATAAAGCCTCATGCTGGTTCATGGGGTGCACTCCTTGGGGCATGTAAGTTATATTCTGATGTTGAGTTGGGGAAAGTGGTTGCTGATCAACTTCTTGAGCTTGAGCCGACCAGTGCTGCTAATTATGTGTTGTTATCTAGCATCTATGCTGCAGCAGAGCAATGGTTGGATGTTTCTGTTGTGAGAAATAAAATGGAGGAGAGGGGTATAAGAAAAATATGTGGTTGCAGTTGGATTTAGTTGCAAAGCTAAGTATTGTGCCTGCACTTCCAGAAACAAGTGTGATTTGGAATTACAGTTTTGTGGAAAAGAAAGATCTGTTTGAGCTTTGCATACTGCGTGCTTTAAAGGAACTGGGCCTACATTTTCCAGTGTTCGTCCTCGAACATTGAGCAATTTGACAAAGAGTGAGAGCATATGATTGCAAAGGTTCTGCTCATAACCTCTAGTTGACAGTGTGACAGATGCACTATTGAAGTGTTTGGACTTAGCTAATCAAATTCCGTTTAGCTTAAAGGGTCTTCTTTAAGGCGAGACTCTTGATGTGCATGGAGTCCCTTCAATTTTGTAATACTAGCTTAAAGGGTCTGCTATTGGCACATTTCAATTTTTACCTTCTTTAGTTTTCTTTTAAGTATTTCTCTAACATTATTTTTATAAGTTGTATGAAAATCAATATCTATCAAATGTTGTATACCAACTAATTATGCTTCCTTTCTAAAAGCTTGATACTATTGGATCAGTAAGTACTAATCTGATTACTAGGATCTAATGTCCTTTCACTGGTTTAATATTGTGCTGAAATATGGCTCATCTATGTGTCTGCAACATAGCATTTACTTCCCCAGAATCATACCACTGTTCATCATCTAAGATGACTATATAATTTTTCAATTACGTTATTGTGTGGTGAGATGCAATATGGCAAGATTCAGGAACAAGTTACCAAACTAGTTTTCTTTTGCCATGGTTTCAAATACTAGTGGGTAGTCACTGGAATAATCGGCACGTTGGGTTCCCCAAGTAGGATTTCTCCAACATTTTTTGAGTGCATACAGTGCTTTACATCTCTGTGACCTGAAAGTTGAACGTATATAGATACTTGTGTTTTCTACTTATTGACATTGATGAAGGAAAGGAAGTACATGTTTCTTGCCTTGTTGATCCATATCTGGGTGAAGGAAAGAGACCTTCTTGGGACAAGCTTCTATACGCCCACCTGAAACCAACTGTCACCACCTGTAGGATTCAAAATGAATTCATTTTGGGTAAGATGTTTGTACATTTGGTTTGTTTCATTGGACTTAATATGCATCGAGTTTGAAGTTGGTATATTAAATTGAGGCTCTTCACAGTTTTTGCATTGCAGTTATTTTTAAGGATACAGGTTGTGGCTGTGCTTTGACAAGTAGCACTATGAATATCATAAGTTATATTCCAGAAGTATGAAGAAAAGGCATTACCCCAGCTTCGAAAGGATTTGTCTCTCGAGATATAATTTGTTGAAGAGCAGCGATAGCCAATTTATTATCAGCGAGATTTATTATTTTGTAACCGCTTACCGTTAACAAAGGTTCTAACATATAGATGGCTAATAACAAATTAGTCTAGGTGAGATGGATAAATGCTGTCACTTTTGCAGTTAAACTGTTGCATAATGTTTGGACCATGAAACTTCAACTTGAAATGTTGTGCTTGTAAATGTGATGCAGGAGTGAACTGGAGGATAGAAATGTCAAAAATTTCGGTGGGAATAATATATTGGGGGAAGAGTCGGAATCTTTTGACAAGGTTGGTCTTTTCCTAATCATATGCATTTGAGTAACGCCTATCATGCTAGACTTTTTGAGGATTTGTGTGACACACCCTCTATACCTGACATGGTGATCTCATTTTCCATAAGGATTTTTTGGGACACACCCTTTATATAGTTAATTGGTAATTATTGGGATTGTTAAACTTTATAGTCTAGCTTAGCAAACAGAATCAAGCTATGCACTGATGAAACAATTGCGTACACATTTTGTAGAATCAAGCTAAGTAACCAGTGGAACGAAGCTTCTTCTGTTGTGAAGTTAAAAGAAATGGCATTTGATGGATTGCAGTATTTGTGTAATCCCTGATATTATGTGAATCTTGAAATAATATTTGAAGTGTCTGATAGGGAAAGTTAGCCAAATAAGAATTAAGTATTTGCAAAAATGAGATGGAAAAAGGCATATTAACTTGTGAGAAGAAAGTTCAGTATATGCATTACCCAAATAAGATGGTTTTTGAATTTTGCTTTGCTATAGTTACTTTCTATTCATATTCAGTTTGAATTTTATAATATTAGTATTTGGACTACTTATTCAGGACATATTGCTAACAGATGACACTGCTACTTATGGTAATAGTCCAATTTCAGAGGAAAGAGAGTATTGTTGAGAAGTCAATTGGCAAGCTAAAAGAAACTAGTACGGTAAGAATTTTGTGGCTTTTAATCAACTGAAAGATTATTTTTATGGTATTCACCTTATGGGTAGTCTAACAATGGCTGCAATCTTGTGGAGCATCGGCAGGAGTGCCTGGCTCTCGATATTTTGACGGGGGAGACTCTTTCCTGAATTCCGATA
>JAYMTN010000201.1:0-19774 GCA_036897425.1 Erodium trifolium
CCTCCTCAACACCTCTTGGGTCCCCAAAAGACTCTTGAAGCTGGTGAGATTGCTTAGCAAACCTCGCATCCTGCCCTCGGGGCCATCCACCTCTCCCGGTAGAAAGAGGTTGTCTAACGCCATTTTCTTCTACTACGGGGAGGGCACCATACTCGTCGAGTCAGGGTGGGGGATTGAACTTTTCCCGCTTCACCACTTCACCCCCAGGAGGCTTGCAAGTTCCTTGGTGCTTATGGTCTCTGTCTCGGGTTAGGTAGGAGATCCTGTGTCATCTTGGGTGCAGGCAAAAAATATCCCTATGACACCACGAGTGACGGGCGAAGCAGATGGGACACGTGCTTACCGCTCCACGGGTACATTGAGTCCTTAGGTGAGAGATCATGGATCAAGGCGGGGATGTCCAAACACAACAGGCTGAATTCTGGCGAGCAGTCCAAACGATTTGGCAAGACATGAGGTCCTGAGGCTGGATCTAGTCCAAACAATTTTGATGAACGCGTTTCACTAAAGTGGGGACTTTTGCAGCCATCAGAAAAAAATTAAGACGAAACGCTGAGAAGACATCATTATATGACGAATATTATGAATAACTGAATTATGTCTTTAGTTTTTTCTCAACTAAAATTACAAATTTATATTTTACACATCAATAACTTGTTTGTTCATTTTGTTAGTGTGATAGGTTATCAAATAATACAATTATATCGAAATAATAAAAAATGGACCCATTATGTCTAGGTTGCAATCTACATGGATTTCAAGCAAGTGTCACTTTCCCTTATTGATTGGGGTGAGAATGTATAGTATCAAGTATCAATGCTAATGCATAATTGAAAGTGGATCCTTGGCAAAACAAAATGATTTGTTTAATAAAATAAATATTAAAATAATAATAATCCACAAGCTCAATATATTTAAGTGGTTCATGTGAGTGAGAGTGACCCAGACAAGTAAAAAGTCAAGCCACACTAGTCACCATCATTTTGGGTATTCCATTTCATCATTTTCAAATCATTCACTCCCCCTTTTTCTTTTAACAACTCAATTGTATAGTGAGAAAATACAAATCTGTTATTTATCTGATAAAATAATTGAAACTTAAAATTTAGATAAATCAAGCTTTAACATTATCATAAATAAAGAAAATCCTAAAACGATGTCATCGAATGACTTTTGTCGGCACAAACATACTGTGATGATTTTTTTCTTCTAAAAAACATGTTATATCTTTTGTTTATTATAAAAAAGTAGTGACTTACGTTTTTCATTTTATTTTGTCGTTACTTTGGATGAAAAACAAATATGTGTTCGGAACATGATTTTTATATTTATTATAAATATCAATTTTTTTCATATTTATCTTATCTAAACATTGGATCGGGTTATATTCACTGTTTAAGTTTTTCTCTAAATGACATTTAGATAATAAAAATAAGGACAATTTTAATGTTTATGATAAATTTAAAGGCCATGTGATAAACATATATTCGTTTTTCATCCAAATTAATAGAAAGTAATAAACATAAATAACTATTTTTTAATAATAATCAAAAAGCATAAACATGTTTTTGGTGAAGTTGATTTTTTTATATATAAAGGTTAACGTATATGTTAAGTAATTAGTCGTTGGATCTGTTGTTGCAGTGGTCGATATGTCCGAGTGGTTAAGGAGACAGACTTGAAATCTGTTGGGCTCCGCCCGCGCAGGTTCGAACCCTGCTGTCGACGATTTTTTATTTTCATTTTTCTCTGAAATCTTGACCGATTCAAACAGAAACAAAGATCTAATTTGCCGATATTTTTTTTTTCCCACAGCCAAGCTCTCTGCCCAGAGCTTCCGAATCGGAAATGGAGGAGGATTCGGGCAGTGCAAAGACGACGCAGGAGCTAGCAATGGAGGGCCAAAAGCATCTAGAAGAAACCATAGAAGCTGCGTTCCAAATCCTCTCCTCCATTAACGACAAGCTCTGTAACCCCGCCTTGTGGTCCACAACCCATTCTTCTTCTTCTTCTACTACTACTATTTCTGCCGCCGCAATCACCACCGCGGCGCTCACCAACGGCGATTCCGCCTCCGATGGCTCTCATTTCACGGAGGCTGGCGGCGGCGGAAGTGGGGCTCTTGACGAAGCGAGGCTTCGCTACAAGACCTCCGTGGCTGCGCTTCGTTCGATTCTCATTGCAATTCCTAATTCCAGGAAGGTGCGTTAGGGTTTGTTTCTTCTACTGTTTGATGGTGAAGTTTTGATTTTGATTTGGAATTTGAATGCATTGTTTGGTTTTAAGGAGAGGGTTTTAGAGCTAAGACTTGACATTACCATTGAATAGTTTGTTTTTGTTTAGGGATGTTGTGGACTTCACATTTGAAACAAATCATGCTTGTTAGGACTTAGGAGCAAAGAATAGAACTCAAGTCATGATTATGAAGTGATTAAACAAAACCACAGCACCTAGATTTAGGATATGTGATTACTTGAAGACTAAAATTCTACATGTATTTCTCTTAGAGCATCCGCAATGCAGGGTGAATTGGGGGCAATAGGTTGAAAAATTGGTTTTGGCCGTTTTCCACGACTCATCTGAGGTGAAACCTTCCTCGCCCCCGCTCAATTTGCCCATCTTGTGACCACTTGTCATGCGACACGTGGCTATTCGCATTGGATTGGGCTAATACCAACGTAGAAGGCTGGACGGATCGGTTTTAAAGAAAAGATCGAATCATTAGGATGCAAGTTTGTGTGGCATAAAATGGTTGTTCGTTGAATTTCTAATGATGAATGCGGAACTTGACATATGGTATCGAATATGTAAAAAGGAATAGAGAATAATAGTATAGTAAGTTGGGGGAAATCATGAACATATTGTTACACTTTAACTCCTTTGTTATTTAAACTTATGATGTTTATGATCTTCTATATACATGAATAGTATGAGTTTTGTCTCCTGTGGATTTATACTTAAATTGTATACTGGCAATTGCATCATAATTTATAATGATACAAATGGTTCTATTTTGTATCCTCTTGTTATTGCAACTTTGGCAACCTTCCCAATCTATTAGATGCCTATCTCCATTAGGGACAATCATGGTCCAAAGTAGAAACTACATTTTTATTACAAGTATGTGTTTAAGGTAACATTTTGAGTTCATCTTAAACTAGGCAAAATCATTTGAAATAGTGTCGACTGCAAGGACATCAGTTTCACCGGGAGATGAAGCAGAAATCGAGCAGCTGGAAGCTCAAGGGGCTAATCTAAGAAAGGTATTCTACTCATGATTTTCACTTCACATTTACTTATCGTTTCCTTTTGCTTATTTAATATTGGGATGGTTGCAAAAAAATACCCTGAGGTATTCATTTTTTGCAACTTGTAGTCCTCTTCTTTCATAATTGTAGAAAAGTACCATGAACTTATCTTTTTATCGTAATTTGTATATAACAAGACAACTTTGCCCTTAAAATTTAGATTTTAAAAATAATGAGTAAAAAAGAAAAAAAAATCCAAATTTTCATATACAGTAATTTTCTTCCTTTTTGTACCGTGGAAAGAGTAAGAAATTTAGGGATATGAAAATTTGGATTCTTTGTTCTATAGTTATTATTTTTAAAATTTTAAAATTTGAAGGGTCAAATCGTCATTTTCAAACAAATGTATACAAAGTGCAACAAAAAGAAAAGTCCGAGGCACTTATTTGCAATTATAAAAAAAAGGGTTACGAGTTGCAAAAAGGGACTGCCTTAGAATGCTTTTTTCGCAATTATCCATATAATATTCATTACAGTTATTGATTTTCTTCCCCTCCCTTTTGTTGAATAAATTATAGGAGCTTGCAGACAAGAACACATATCTCAAACTTCTCATAGATCAGCTGAGGGAGCTTATCACCGATATATCAATGTGGCAAAGTCCCTGTGCAATCTGATTCTGTAGATGGACAGATTGGATCATGCAACAGATTTTGAATTTCATTTTTGTTCCTCAGTAATAGTCGAAATCATTTTTTCGGAATAGCTTTGTAATTTGATATCTCAGTGTATTATCAAATGATTCTATTTCGGATAATACAAGAATAGCTCTGTAATTTGATATCTCAGTGTATTATCAAATGATTCTATTTCGGATAATACAAGTTTAGTATATATATACAGTAATGTTAATTACTAGATCTTCTCAAGTAACTTAACAGACCTAACCCAGCAACCAGAGCAGCGCCTGCTGCAACTGCACTGTATGCAGAAGCCCATGCATCTGCATTAGCGTAATCCATGGAACCCGCCCTTGAACCAGCATCTTCGCCTTTCCAGTAATCTAGGTGCAATCGCAATCCCTGTTAAATGACAACACTCATGTGTCAAAACTGAGAGTTACTCGATAATCGATACATGTAGTAATAATTGGAAAAAGTGTCATGGGTATTCGCTTTTTGCAACTTGTAGCCCTTTTCTTTGATGATAGCAAAAAAGTGCCCTGAACTTGTCTTTACATTGCACTTTGTATAAATTTATTTCAAAATAACGATTTTACCCTTGGAAATTTAAAATTTAAAAATAATAGTCAAAGAACAAAATCTCCAAATTTTCATATCCCTTAAATTTCTTACTCTTTGGACGGTGCAAAGAGATGAAAATTTGGATTTTTTTAAAATCATAACTGTAAGGGTAAAATCATTATTTTCATTCAAATCGCAACAAAAAGACAAGTTCATGGTATTTTTTTTACAATTATCAAAGAATGAGGGCTACAAATTGCAAAAATGAATACTCAGGGTACTTTTTTGCCATTACCCCATATATGTATATTCCAAACATACCTTCCAACCGGCTGACCTTGCATGCTCCATAGCTGCTACAAGATCATTGTCTGCTGTAAGCACACATTTGTCTCCTTCTTCATCTTCATACTATATACATTATGATCATCAATTAGCACATAACTACAGAGAAACCAAGAAGAAAACAATTCATGCAAGTATGAATATATGCGTATGTGTTCTTATTTAAGAGATACCAGAACGTGAGGCAGGTTATTGTGGTTAATGTCCTCCCCGAGCCTCTGTAGTATTGCAGTTATGAGTTCTGCCAAAGTCGGAGTATCTAAAACAACAAACCGAAACTTGAGATAATGTAGCTGATTGTCTTGTGGACAATTTATAATGGACTTGATTGTTGTTTGTGTGCAATCTATGTGGGTAGTTATTTGCATTAAATCCCAAGAATTAAACAGAAGTATATATACCACAAGTAAATCTGTGCATCCGACCCCTTCTATCTTGGAGCTTGAAACAAAATGTATTTGACAACATTTGTGCAGGACCTGGAGCAGCAGTGGATCTGGTATCCGTTACTTCAGAAGCTAGTTTCAGGGAAGCATCACTGTGATATCACTAACAGGTTAAGTGCATATACCTAAGACATAAACTGGAATAATAAAAAGGATAATTGCAAAGAAGTACCCTGAGGTATTCACTTTTTGCAACTCGTAGCCCTTTTCTTTGTGTTGCACTTTGTTTCAAAATGACGATTTAACCCTTGAATATTAATAATAATAATTATTATTATTATAGAATAAAAAATCCAAATTTTCGTATTCTTTAAAAAAAAACTCTCATTGTACGGTACGAAGAGCAAGAAAATTTGGATATTTTTTGTTTTTTACTTATTATTTCAAAAATCTAAATTACAAGGGTAAAATCGCCACTTTTATAAAAATCACAACAAAAAAAAAACAAGTTCGGGGGTAATTTTTTGCAATTATCTAAGAAGATGGCTACAAATTGCAAAAAAAATACCCCAGGGTATTTTTTTTGCAATCATCTCTAATAAAAAAAATATTTTATAACCTTTGTGTTTCTTCTTCATCATCAATGGGATTCAAGGCCATGGCTGAATCCCAGAACTTCTGCATCATAGGGCCCGAGAATTCATTATTACTTCCCGTTGCGTTTCCAACCTGGTTAAGTAAGTTATGAACGACTGTAATATGAACTACATATTCTACAAAATTAAAAAAAAGATGTTAACACTTTTAAGGATTTACCGTGGCCACAGCTGCATGAGTGATGTGGATCACATCAACGACAGCTACTATGTTCCCAACTGCATCCGATAATAACCCATAATAGGAGATTCAGAATCAGATAACTTCATACAGCTTTTACAGTTATTGTAGCTGAATATTACCTCTATCTACTACAGGAAGGTGCAAGAACTTCCTATCGTGCATGCTGTGCAGAGCATCGACGATTGGTGTGTCTATTGTAGCACATTCTGGATTTGGAGTCATGATCTATAAATCAATCATAAATTTTGATAATAAGTTTTATTATTGAACCCACAAGATATAGGAGCAAATTCTCTAGGAATGAATTATAATGAGGGGTAATTGCAAAAAAGAACCCTAAGGTATTCATCATTTGCAACTTGTATCCCTCTTCTTTGATAACTGCAAAAAAAAAAATACTCCTAACTTGTCTGTTTGTTGTATTTTGTATAAGTTTGTTTCAAAATGACAATTTTACCCTTGGAAATTTAAAATTTAAAAAATAATAATTAAAGAACATAAGATCCAAATTCTCATATCCCTTAAATTTCTTACTCTTACGGTACAAAGAGGGAGAAAAGTAAGGCATATGAAAATTTGGATTTTTTGTTTTTTTTTTACTTATTATTTTTTAAGTATAATTGTAAGGGTAAAATTGTCATTTTTATAAAAATTGCAACAAAAAGACAAGTTCAGAATATTTTTTTACGATTATAAAAAAAGATGGATACAAGTTGCAAAAAGTGAACACCTCATGTATACCAATGGCACACTGACATTACCTTCTCCACAAGGGTTGATTCAGGGGAAAGATTCTGGGCTATAACTCTCAACAAGATGTCTTTTGAACTGTAAACAGTTAATTAACAAATATAATCTAAATCAAATTATTATTATTTTTGAAAACTAATCCATTTCAATTATAATATCATACAGATATATCACAACATGTTAAATCTATAACTCGTATATTAAACGAGATTGATGATGTGAATTAAGCAAACTCACGTAAGAATTCCCAGTGGCTTGTTTTCGATCGTTATCACCGCAGAGCTCATTCCCAGTTCATGCATTTTCTTGCAGGCCTTCAAGACCGAATCGGTGGGTGAAACTGTCCCAACTCTGAAACAAGTCACCATCAGCACCATAACCTTTATTTGTGAGTAAATAAGTAGATAAAAATATAGAAGATATTACCTACTTTGAATTCTCTGGGATGATAGTAGCTAACAGCGGCTTGAACATACGCTCTCTCAGAGTCTCAACGAACGTGTTAGGCCCTGAACCAACACGGATCATGAAGCAACAAATAGTCATTTCAATCAATAAGTTACATTGTCTCCACTTACCGGTTCCACAGTGCTTTTCAATGCCTTCAACAGCGGCAGCAATGGCCTTTCCTTTCTCGGCCGCCCTTTCCATGCGAGCAATAGCATCGTATAAACACTTGGCTATATCGAGTACAGCAATCACCTCCCCGTTCTCCACAACAGGCAAATGTCTGAACTTTCCTGCACTCAAAACATAAAGCATAACCAATGTATTAAAATATGAATTTCAAGCTATGATTGAATCAACCTTGGACCATTTTTTGGAGTGCTTCCACAGCAAGAGAGTCTGAATTAACAAATACTGGGTTTCTTGTCATGACTCTGGCTACAGGCGTATCCTCGAGATCGAGCTCGCGGGCAATAACTCTCGTCGCTATATCCTTCAACAAAAAGAAGAACAAGTTAATGCAAGGTATTAATGTAAAGAAAAGCATGTTGAGGTATTCGGTTTTTACAACATGTAGCCCTTTTCTTTGGTAATTGTAAAAAAATACCCCGAACTTATCTTGTTGTTGCAATATGTATAAAAATGATGATTTTACCCTTGCAATTTAATATCCCTTATTTTTCTTCCAAAAAGTAAGAAATTTAAGGGGTATGAAAAATTGAATTTCCTTATTTAAATTTAAAATTCTAAGGGTAAAATCGTTATTTTGAAACAAATTTATACAAAGTTCAAGACGCTTTTTGTAATTATCAAAGAAGAGAGCTACAAGTTGCAGAAAGTGAAAACGTGAGGATACCTTGTCGGTGAGGATTCCAGAAAGTAATGAGCTTGAGTCTGTTAGCAGTAAAGCGTGAATTCTGCGGGAAGCCATCTTGCGGCATGCATCGTAAACGCTGGAATTATCGGGTACTGGGAGGGCTTTAGACAGCCGCAATCGCCTCACGGTTCTCTCTCCAGTGAAGGGCCTGTCCCAAATATTGGGTCATTGAAATATATAGTTGATAGGGATAATCGCACAAAAGAACATTGATCTTAACACTTTTCTTATTTAACTATATTGAATTTTCGACTTTTTTTTTCTATTTCAATAATAAATGACAAAAAAAATGCCCTTCATCAACTCTAATTTAATGTATCAGATTTGTTTATTATTATTCATGAGATGATTTCATACTTCTAGTGCTTTCTGTAAGTTAAAATGAAATGCATGCAAAATTTATTATTCTTTATATTTTATAAGAATATATACAATGATTTTGGAAATGTAATTCTCGCTTTATTTCACTCTCTATATGATTGAACAAGAAAAACAAATAATGTATTTAGCTCTAATCTAATTATGTTATGATTATTGTCTAATGCGGAGAAGTTGGGTAAAACTTATTATTGTAACATTGGCATATTCTTGAGACATTAAAAAAAATACATATATGTATTGCGTATTATACGTCTTTTACACATAACTGTTTTTGACTTTAAACTTTTACATCCAATTACCTAAAACTTTGAAAAATTGCAAATAATGAGGAAAATGCCATCAACTCTCAATTCATAAAAGACTCCATAGCTACCAAAAACACTTTGGTTGAATATAAAAAACAGTTGAATAGATGTAGTAAGACAATTTTTTTTGTATTTTTCAGATTGAGGAAAGCATTTTCGCCGTTTTTAGGTGAAAAAAAAGCTTCGTTGCAGTTTTTTGAAAGTTTAAGTCGTTGTAAACAACGTTTATAAATTACTATTTAACTATCTGCAATTAACTAACTCTACACGAAATCTACCCCTAAATAATTGGGGGTGTTCTAAATCTACTGATTTGATTAGGTTTATGCTTCAATTAAAGTTGATTTTCAAGCAAACGACATTAATAATAGGATTAATCATCAAAACATACCCTAAAGTATCGTTCACGACCAAAAAAATAACTAATCTTTTGTCCACGCTATTAAGATGCACAAAGTATTGTCCACCGTCGTTTTGTGGGAAACCATTGATTGTAACTTTGGCTTATTATTTCTGATAGCACTCATCATTTTGCAGTAGATTTGTGGGCAATTCATAATGCATTCAATAGTTTGTTGGCAATTACATTTTTCTTACCGACGATGGTGGACAGTGCACCTTAAAAGTGTGGACAAAAGTTAAGGTATATTTTTTTTACCGTGGACAATACTTTAGGGTAGGTTTTGGCAACTATCCCTTGATAACATTATCAATCAAAACCCATCTCTTTAAACACCCATTGTTCAATCATGCATATGTATGTAGAAGAAGAAGAATTAAATAGCAAGGGAGATTAATTTACATGGAGCGCGAAGAAGACATGGATTTTTTGGAGGAATCGGGTGTTCCAGGCTCATTTGTCCTCCTTTTACCCACAGAAGACGATGATGGCAGAGACATGCTTCTTCGGCTTCCATGGCTCGACATGTCCCTGAAACATTTGCATTCAAATCCAGAGACGCCCTTTTATTATAAATCAACAAAGATGTTTCACATTTCCTCAAACTGTGATTTTATACCTCAAGAATGTGATTATTGGCGACGACGAACCAGATTTGGAGCAGCCGCAGCTGATTCGTGATCAACCCAAAGGCTCGTCGACGATGATGGGTCGATGAACACGAGCAAAGGGAATGATGGGATGAGACATTTTGGCGGGGAGGATTGGAAATATAGCGGGAAAGGTTGGGATTCTGACGGAAAAACCTTGAATTTCCCGGGAAAATCACAGACGGGTTTGGATTTTTCTTTTCTTTTTTTGGGTTTGGAGTTATTTTGAGGCAGCAACATTTTGGATGATTCAGTTCTACCCTTTATAAGTTTATTTATTTATGGTTCCTAAAAGACATAAGCAAACCGGAAATTGGAATAAAATTATTTTTGTAGTAAAATGCTAAAATTAGATATAATGGATGTGATTGCCTTTGTTTTTGTATATAATTATAAACTTGATAAATGACCGGCAGTTGCTGGATCAGCCCCCTCTAGATGTGGCAGCTCGTCGGAGTCGGTGGGTTCTACAATCCTAGACTTGTCAGAGTTCCATCGTCGGAGGCATCCAGTCTCGACAGTTCTCCCAACGGCCCAGCTCCCCCAACAACGAACGACCTCCTCCTCGTCGGAATGTAGGTGGATACCACTGTCTCCTTTTCTGTCGGACCTGTCGCCAGATCTTGCGGTAGCCCATCGCCAAGGACAACCCGTCGGAGGCCCAATAGCCAAGAACAAGCCGTCGAAGGTCAACACCTAATATATCGGCGGGCCCATACCCAAAACGGTGGGAAGAAAGAGGAGGTCAAAACGATCTAAGACTAAGACAAGAGTAAAGCCTCCACAAGCATCAGAATAAGCAGAGGCAGAGAGAAGGAAATTTTTTTTTTACCCCTGAGCACCACTACCACGACCAGATCCATAATGATCTACGACCAATGGATGAAGAAATGCGTCCCACACCAGATTTGAGACGAGAAGTCGATGACGACGACGAATGACCTTCACTGATACACCACCACCAGGGATTGGCTGGAGCAACTGTTCAACCCTCAGCAAGACCAACGACAACACACATGCACAAAACTTCCCAATTCGTCGAAACTTAAGAAGTCTGTCTGGGAGAGCAGAGCAAACCACGGGGAGTTGTCACCGGAGGCCAACACCAAGAAAACTGGCGAACAAACCTCCCCTGACCCTCACAATCTCCGGGCATCACAGACAAAACCCCGGATCTGCAAGAGACAGGCACAACTGGAGAGCCGAGGTCCAGGACCAAGACCCCCACTTCATTGACGCTCGGAGACGGAGCTCCAACACGGAGGAGGCCTCACTGAACAAGCTCAAGCTTATTGCCACGACCGAAACTGCTATTGGAAGGAGAAGGAGGACACAAATAGTTGGCTACCACAAAATCGCCGGAGCTGGGCCGAGTCAGTAGCAACACATGTCATCATCGTCGAGCTCGAGCTGTCGGACCCCAGTCCAACAACTGAACCCACAAACACAACAAGCCTCGGCGCCGGACACGGCAAGGAGAGGTCCAGAACTACAAGACACGAGCAGAACACACGAACAACGGAACCAAAAGGGGAAGGGGGGAATAAGGAGGAAGAGAAGGAGATATCGCCACTGACGAAGAGAAGAAGGGAGATCTGCCCTGACGACTAGGGTTTCTAAGGTAGAGAGAAATTTTTTTTCCTCAAGTAATCTCTTTCCATCTTATTGAATGTTGGGTGTTGAAAGAGTGTTGGGAGTGGATTATGACAAATCAGTGAGTCTTAGAGGTGGATTCGGATACTTCAAATGTAATTTTTATTATCTTTGATCGATTGTTGACGTTCTTGAATGACTTGTTCAAGATGATATTTAGGTTTCTTTAGATATTATAGGGGATATAGTGGTTCATTGTATGCGGTGGGGTAGTAATGTGGTTCCTAATAGTTTAGGTCAATTAACTTTTCATTATTCACGAATTCAAGAATGAAATTCTATTGTTCCCCATCTGTTGATTCTTTTGTAAATCATGATACTTTTCATTAATACCTTTCGCCCGTCCTTCAAAAAGAGGATTCACACGTAAAGATAAACAATTTCTTTTTATGTCTACACTCAATTTAATTGAGTAAATATTTTGCCTTTTAACCTTATATGTAACATTTAATATTTTCATCATGAATCATGTAATTCCTTAGGATAAAAATAATGAATTATCCACATCTTTCCGAGGTGTTTCACCCAAAATTTGTTAATGAGGTGAAACAGGAGTAGACCTAAAGAGACAACATATTCGTGATTCACCCATAGTTTTTCATTGTTTTGTTTGGCTTGAGCAAGATTTTGGACGGTCACACATATATTAAGAATGGTTCGAGAAAAAGGACAAGAACGTCAAAAACAAAGTTTACATCTCTCTCCTTTCAAGACCATCACAGGCGTCGAAACGGCGTCGCATCCATACCAATACATTGTCCCCCACCACCGCCATTTCTTCTTCCTCGCTCGTCTCACTATCTTGTCGTTGTCGGTGTGTTTGTAGAGATTCGGATGGCTGATTCTCCGGGGCTACTGTTTCAGGTGCCTGGCCAGGGACGGTTCGTGGCGTTCGGGAACATGCCCACCAGTGGAGCCGCCAATGAAAGTTTTATATTCTAATACCGTAATAAAATTATTGAAGATAATGAAATTTGAACTCGTATCCGTGAAAACCCTGACTCTCATACTACATCAGAGAATCAAGTTGATTCTTAACCCTATTTCCAGACCTCGCCCTTTTCCCATATATCAATTCTGTAAGCACTAATTTTATTATTAATAAAATTACACGTTATATGCTTAAAAAGAGATATAGTGTGGCTCTGGTCACTGGTATGTTTCCACGATATCTCGGGCTGTATTATCTTGGAGACGTCATGACGATATGCCAATCTCCTACGTGCAAAGTATCCCAGGCTGATCCGGAAAACAATATCTATTATGAGGCACTCGAACAATCATCTATACAACTCTTCTCAAGGGTCCTTAGACAACTTCAACCATGAGATGATTTATTGTTTTCTGTTTCAGCTCTTCGTACTTTACTCTAGTTGTCTAAGATGCAAATTCAACTCTTTTTACGGACCCAATACCGTCGGGAGCTTTAAGAGATCTCAAACATATTCTGAAATACATGGTCTTTAATCCTGTATATGTAATGGTCATCGGCATTGTTATTAATAATATACCTATATCTACACATATAAAAAAAAAAAAAAAAAACTGATGTGCCAGGTGTCGACACGTGAGCTGCAGGTCTCGTGGGCTCTTTTGATCCCAATCTGGCCTGCTAGAGTTCATTCCATGTATTGAAGCCCAATGTTTTTAGATAAGGCCCATATGAACCTCACCATCTCTGTCTTCTTACATTTCCAAAATTCGCAGATTTACCATTGAAGCAGTACCGAGCTACTGAACCTTTTCCGCAGAAATGGCGACTCTAGCTCGCTTCTCCAGAAGAGCCTTAGCTTCCGCTGCCGCGCTCGCGTCCAAACACCACCACCATCTCGTGCGCCGCGCCGTCGCGACGGAGGCGGCCAAGGCGATCGCGCCGTCGCCGGATCGGGTTAAATGGGACTACAGGGGGCAGAGGAGTATAATCCCGTTGGGGCAGTGGTTGCCTGACGTTTCGGTGGACGCTTACGTGGCTCCGAACGTTGTTCTGGCCGGTCAGGTCACCGTCTGCGATGGATCCTCCGTCTGGAGCGGGTCTGTACTCAGGGGCGATCTCAACAAGATCACGGTTGGGTTCTGTTCTAATGTTCAGGAGCGTTGCGTCATCCACGCTGCCTGGTCTTCGCCCACAGGTTGGGAACTCCTCTTCTTTCTCTTTGATGAATTGTTTGTGTGTATTGTGCTGTTCGGGTTTAGGGTTAGGTGAAGGATTTAAGGGAATTGATTCTGAACTATTTGAGTGACATTGTTGTTGGGAATGATGGTTCATTGAAGATTGAGGTGCTAGCCATTGAATTGAGGTTTGTTGGTTCATTGAATTGCATTATAAGATTATTCTCAGGCTTTGAGCTTTTAATCAAGGCACCAAGGAAGTGTTAACTGCATGAGGTTTAGAAATGTATGTAATTTGTGCGGTGATAGATGTTTTGGCTCTCCTTATCTGGTGTAATTTAACATTAGCTATAATACTATTGTCCAAGCTTGAAGTTTGTACAATTGGTCATTGTTAACTGGAATAAAGATGATGATTGGTATTAGCAACAATAATTGTCCATGAGGCCATTTTGTCCCAAAATGTGGGTGCTTGGTTCGCTAATGGCGTGCTTGAAGGAGCCTACGATTTAATTTGTTACTGTATCCAGATGCATACTCTTTAGGTTATACTTTTATCGCTTCTAATTACTAATGTGTCTCTTAACAGCTTTGAGTTTACTTATTATTTATTACAAGTGACTATAGATTTGAACCTTAAAGATAATGGTTGGGTAAGTGTTACCCTGAAATGTTAGAAGGTTTGTCCGTGTTTGCTATATGCTAATAGATGAAATTTATCAAGTTTACTGGTGAAAGTTTAGTATATGATGCCTACTAGTGACTATAGACATCATAATGGTGGCAAATGGCATTGTCTCAAATAAGTCTTCATGCAGTGAAGTTGACCAAGAGGTCTTGGGTTGCTTGAAGACAAGCAGAAATTAAGGAAATTCTGGTCAATCCACTTGCGTTTTTGATGCCTGAAACAAGTGGAGGCTCTACGAGTCCAGGAGGCTTCTGGTATGGAGTCCTGTAATCAGATAGCATAGGAATGGAGGTTGACGTGTTCAGTTTATTTACTCGTTGTTTGGGAGTGAACTGTGAGCCCTCACATCATCATAATTGAGCTTAGGGAAATTAGGGCTTGCTTATGTACACCTTAAAAGTTTGATGGGCTGATTCATATAAGCTAGAAAGCTGTCTCATGATCTCATCCAGCTTTCAGCTGGATGTCATGTCTGACCTTCGATTCTAATCTTGGAGAATATAGTGTGAGGAAGAAACCAAGAAGTTTCCAATTTCTGCCAAGGCTTCATGGGACTGATGCTTTTTCTGCCATTCGTTATATGACTTATTTTTGGATGAAATTAAGAAGTTATGACAAAATGCAATGGACTGAAACTCATCTCATTGTTTCACCTCAGCAGGCATTCATTCTTCGTCATTGACTCGTTAGTAAGATTTTAGGGCATTTCAGCTATTATTCAATGCATTTTTTTATGTACCATCAATTAATTTTAGTACTGTTTATGTCACCTCTTTACCACATATATGCATCTTTTCTGTTTTTAGTACTTTTCTTTTGTTTTTATTTTTCTAACTTCAACATAGTTAGCAAACCAATGTTTGTAATATTCCAATCTGTTAACTGAATTACCATATTTCATTTAGTCTCATAGTTACAACTTACAAGAACAGTGATTCAGAAGTTGACTTCTATCTCTCTCTCTTTCCCCCATCTCTTTCACACCTTAAACCACATTTTGCTATTGGATGGGAGTTTGGCTTGGATACTCAATGCTAAATCTCCATGTTTTAGAGCACAATGGAGTGTTAACAGAGGTACCCATTCATCTGCACCACACAAAGTAGAAGGTTGTATGCTTTCACAGTGACCAACTTATTTGTGAAACTGTCATATACTGTAGTTTATTCATATTACTCTTCGCACATCCTAGCTCGTGGAGTTGAGAAAGTAGTGACTTCTGATTTTCCAATCTGAGGAAGGATCTCGCTAGGTTGTATCCCCATTAAACTAGTTAGAAAATCAGATTGTAATCCATGTAGTTCAGTGCCTTACTCCAATGTTAATGCTTACCTGTCATTTACATTAAATTGTGGATTCATTCTTAAGTTTTTAATTGACATCATTCACATCCTCGTAAATCTCTAAAAGTCTGTTGGAGGATGGCCATTTTCCTTCCCTTGTCTGCTTTCAACCAAACTTCCATGACACTATGTTTTCTTTTTTCAGTGATTGATTTCTTTGTATTGCTTCCTCAGTATTATGTATCGAACCTTGGATTTGTGTAAGAAAAGCAATTATTCCAAGAACCTCCGAGTTTAAAGGTGTAAATGTCTTTACATGTTGCAGGACTGCCCGCAGAGACGCTCATTGAGAGGTTCGTCACTATTGGTGCATACAGTCTACTGAGGTCCTGTACAATTGAGCCAGAGTGTATCATAGGGCAGCACTCCATTCTCATGGAAGGATCCTTGGTTGAATCTCCCTCTATCCTCGAAGCCGGTTCTGTAGTCCCACCAGGGAGGAGAATTCCAACCGGCGAGCTCTGGGCTGGAAATCCAGCTAGGTTTGTAAGGACTCTGACCCATGAAGAGACCTTAGAAATCCCCAAACTTGCAGCTGCAATCAATGATCTAAGCAAAGATCATTTCCATGAGTTCCTCCCTTACTCCACTGCATATTTGGAGGTTGAGAAGTTCAAGAAGAACCTAGGCATTTCCATTTGATGATTATTCTGTTGTCACACTCCCATGTATCAGTCGGTTCGGGAGAGGGAAATAAGCAGCTCCGAGACAGAAAAAAGTGAGTTATCTAAATTTCTTATATTTGTAATTGATTTTTGCTGGCCATGTCTGAAGTTTCAGCTGCGAGTCATGTTGTTCCTATCAATATTACATTTTTTTGTTAAAATTGATGGTGTTGCCATGTTACAACCTGTGATCTGAGTTTGAACTTCAAGTACCAATCTGATTTTTGCTACTAAATTCTGATGTTGAGTTTGCTAAGAAGGTCTTACAGCATCTCCAATGGGTTTAGCCCACTGGTGGTGATTCGCCCAACCTCGCACAACGCTGGAGGCGATTAGCCAGGTGAATCCAGGCGGATAGCTGTGTGGCAATTGGCTAAAGGTGGGCGATGAATCCTTCGCCCCAGAGGTGGACAATTCGCCAAAAATCACCTTTTTGACCGATTCATCCGTTAGAATTCTGTAGTTGAATAATTCTTGGTGCATCACAAGCACAAACTTTGAAGTTTCGTTAAAATTAAGATTTTACCACAGCAGTTTTGACTTGAACTCTGACCACATTAGGTCACAAACTAAGGTAAACTTTGGTAGCACAACCTTAAATCCATACGAATCCTAGGTTCTGGGAGTTTAACATGTATTTTCAGCCAACTTGTCAAGATTTATTGTTTAATTTGTGTTTTTTAACATTGATTTAGTCAATGAAATAAAGAAACAGCTATATATGTATATATATATTGCAGGAGAATGGGACAAGGAATTAGGTTTGAAATAGGTGAGAGAATCTATAGGTTCTTGTTGTCTTTAGTGGATGGTGAATTAAGTAATAATTAAGAAGATTTTATGAAGGTTCTCCATTCATAAAATGTTCATATTTTTGTGTTATCTATATATACTTATGGTTTACTTTCATGCTGTTTTTTGTAATTTATTGCAAAATATTATCTTGAAACTTAAATCATAACCATAATGATGATGATAATTTTAAAGTCTATATGCCTCGCAACAATCCCTTGAGAACTCTGGTGCGATACCACGACTGGCTTTACTATAATCATTATCAATTAAAATTAATTGAATACAAATTATCTTCTAATCTGACGCTTCCCTAACTTCAAAATGGATCAAAAGTAAAAAAAACCATTGCCAAATGAAAGGAGAAGTGCATTAGACCACCCACAATGGGGTTTTTTGGGCGTCGAATCGATAATTTTTTGGAAAAAAAAGCCCAAAAAGTCACGATTTGTGGGTTTTGATCGGAAAGAGAGTCTAGGAATTCGTCGATCGTCTATTCGGGTCTAATGCCCGATTCTCCTATGGAGAATCGCAACGTGGTATATGATAATTTAAAAATATTTTCGGCCCACCTTTTTCTTACTTTTCGTCTAATTAGACTGGGATTAGACCGAATCGTTCTAATCCCACTGTGGGTGGTCTAAGAGCACTTACAACACAAGGGCGAATCTAATGGACGAATAGGTGGAAAATGAGATTTTTGGTGAATCGCCCACCTTGGGACGAAGGATTTATCGTCCCGTGCAATTCAATAGCGAACTCAATTTGCTTACTTGTGATTACTTTGTCACGCAATACGTAACTATTCATCTGGATTTGTCTAACTAGTCACCTCCGCCGTTATAGGAGGCCGGGAAAATCGATCGGATTCCCCTTGATAGATCGCCTCCCTTTTCTGAATAACGATCTAATTCAAATTACATAACATTTATTTCGGAAAACAACACATACCCACTTGGAAATTGAAAACTCTTTTCTGACTGAATCCAAGACTTGGACGTCTCAACCATTTCGATTTGTTGCTGATCCTCACCAAACCAAACCCAACCCAACCTTTCACTTTCCTTGCCTTCTTTTTTCTTTTTTCCCTTTCCTTCACTTCAATGGCCACCACATGAACATCCCTTGCACAACTCCACAACCTCTCATCATTCAACTCCTTCACTTGTCACCATCTTCTGCACCCATTTCTTATATAAACACAACATCAACACATCTACAATCATCGATCATCCCAAGTTGTCTCCAAATGTTCCTCTGTGTGCATTGATTCATGAAATCTTCATCGTCTTCTTCGCCGTCAGAGGAAGGTAAGTGCAGAGAAAGATGTTGGAATGGCTCAATCAAATCAAATTTCCCAACTGGGTTTTGGGTCCTTTTGTCTGATTGAGCCGTGCCAATATCTTTCTACTCTTTTCTACCTCCTGATTTTTTTTATTCAAAGTACCACCATATCAACTCTATCTGCAAGGAACACAATCTCCATGTTAAGTTTACATAATTTTCTCATCACACTTCTCATATAGAAACAAGGTATAATTGGAAAAAAAAAATCTTAACGTATTCATTTCTTTTGTAACTTTAGTCATTTTATGTGATGATTGTTGAAAAGTATCTTGAATTTATCTTTTCCGTTGCATTTCGTATGAATATTCTTGAAAATAACGATTTTATCTTTAAAGAGTTAATAATTACATAATAAAAATCCAGATTTTCACATCTTTCAAATAATTAAGGAATATAAAATTTTGGATTTTTAGTTTCTTACTTTATTTTTATCATTTTATTAAAAAATCAATAAAAAGATATATCCAGGGTACAACCATCATTCTCAAACAATTATCATACACAAAAATTCTTCGAACATTAATAGGATCTCTAAAGAGAGGGTTGGATAAATTCTCATTTTGTTAATGGGTTTAGATTGATTTACAAAATAAAAGGATAATTATACAAAACTGACCCCTAATGATTTTTCGTCTTAAAATTGACCAGCCCTGATGGATGTCTTCGCGTAGATATCTAGTAAAAAATCAAACCCAATGTACTTACCCCGTTTATTTATTTTTGGGGAAAAAAACTTTGCTAAATTGATGGTGATCTCAGTACATACCCGCTTTTTCGATAGTTTATCGTCTCAAAATAAATAAAACGGATAATTAAGCACATGAGGTTTGGCCTTCTTCTAGGTATATGCGTGAAAATAAAGGTTACGACAGATCAATTTTTGATTTATTGACCTTGTTATGTAGCTCATTTAGGTATATTTTGATCCATTCATTGGACTGTTCTGAAATTGGTATTCATTACAGTGCTCTTGTTTGTAATTGAGCGTGCCTTTTCCCCTTGACTTATCTTTCACTTCAAAAGAGAATGTCGTAATTTACAAATTTTGCTGATAAAGAAAGTGTGTACATGAAAATAAAAATTACGACAGATCGGTTTCTGACTTACTGAACTTATACCTGGTACAGTTTATTATGCAGCTAATTTAGATGTATTTCATTAGATTAATTAAATAGTTAGAGTATTACCTTATTTTACAAACAAAGGCTCTCAGTATGACTTTATAGTTAGGCCCGATAAGTGTGACATGAACGCAGTGCCTATGAATGCTCAATGTTCTATGATGGGCCTGCACCGTCTATGAC
>JAYMTN010000202.1:0-19737 GCA_036897425.1 Erodium trifolium
TGATGAGTTTCTAATTGACCACATAATAGGGAAGATAATAATTATATTTAATAACCCCAATTAAATATATTCTAACAACTTCACCTTCATAAAGTTGGTGAATAATAATAATAATATATCAAATTGATAAGAAAGGCAACTTAAAAAATAAACCTTTTGCACAATTTAAAATGCAAAACTGCAAACACAATATATTTAGAAATAAAAATTAAACATGCATTTCAACTTGTGATCCTCTATTAGTGCTAATCCCATTACAGACACGAACAATGCAACATTATTGATTGCATTTGATCAACTTTTCTCATTGGGTGAACAGTTAAAATGTATACGATATTAATGGTTGTCCACTAATAAAAGATATGGGGTTGTCATAATGGATTTTAATGAGACAACCACCCACAACTCCTACAAGTGAAATAATGAACCAAACACACATAACTTCTTTTTTGATCTTTGCTTGTCTGATAACATGATGGAATTGGAATTGGAATTGGAATTGACATGTTTGTTTGTGGGGGAGAGAATGAGAGCTCTTATCCGGAGATGAGATCATGCAGAGCTGTACATGTCGAAGAAAAGTAAATACCCACTTGAAGACCATTTGAATCGAGACATGCATGTGTGTATCATCATCATCATCATCTAATTACATAATACTATTTGTTTACATACAAACCCAATGTATCTAATCTAACACTAATTCTAACCGAATCAGATTTTCTCATTATTAATCTCTTGTGCACTAAACGGCGACTTGTCTCTATTTGAGGATTCAGATCTTAATCAATGAACTAACTAGGAACTTCACCAGCTCACCACCGGATTATCATGCTCATCATTAAGCTTCCTTAATTTGCTCACACTTTTAATGAGTGGCTCCATCCCAATAAAGCTACGTTAAGTTTTCTAAAATAGTATTAACTTTTTATTTCATTATTGAAATGAGGAAAAGGGAGAGGAACAGAATGCTTGAGTGCATATACGTTCTTCAGAATAGTAGTGACCATAACTCCAGAGCAGAGGTTTGTTTATCTATAGAAATGTAGAGAATTTACCTTACCTGTCAATATGAAAATGATCAAGCTTTTTCTTTCTGGCCACCTATTGAGTGTAACTTGTTTAGTAACTCAAATATTGTTTGGGCAACATCTCAACATAGAAAATGCCTTCCGATGTGCATCATTTTTAAGATGACGATTCTTGTGGACTTTTCTAATTCATCTCTTTTCATTCAAGTAATTATGGGCTCCCTTTCAAAAGAAAGTAATATTGGGCTTGGACCATGTGTTATGGCCTTTTTATGATTTATGACTGTTTTTCGGTCTAACCCGAGTAGTTAAGTTGTTTTTAGTTTGTCATGGGCTTTTGTCTGGATAGCCCAGACCCATTTTCATTTGTCCTTGTTGTTGTCTTTTTATACGAAGAAGAAATGAGAACAGAGTATCATCGGGACCATTAGTGTCTTGTAAGGTTTCTTCCTCTCTCCCTTTCCTCTCTACCAATTCCTCTCCTACTCTCAATCCCTAACCTAATCTTTCCCCACCGCCGCTCTCACCATCATCCATAGCAGCATACTGCTAATACTGGTACCAAACTTTCTTTCCGGGCACTATGTCACTGTCGGCTTCAAACACCCAAATTCAAAATGATATGGCTACTACAAAAGTCGATGTTGTTATTCTCAAAGAATCCATGGTTGAGGTTCAGGCTAATGTGCTCAATATGACCAAACTTCTGCAAGCATTGACATATAAGATACCTGATATTACGCCTCAGAGGCCTTATTCCATGGCTCCGCCGTCACCGGCTTCAGTTTCTGGTGTGATTCCTTAGACGCCACCGCCGCAAGGTTCCATTTTGGGACCTCCACCAGACCAGACCCATGATGTTTCACCACGGCGTGACCCGCGTTCGCCGGGGAGGGAGCCCTTTTGTCTGACCGGTATCTACGGGGAATCTGATCGGACTAAGCGACACCACATGTGGACTAAATTGCGTCACTTAGGTTACCAAGATAGACAAAGATGGATCCTCATAGGGGATTTTAATGCCATCCTGGCGCAAAAGGAAGCTCGAGGTGGAAAACCATACCCGTTGAATCTTGTCACAGAACTCCAGAAACTCATTGAGAATATTGATGTATCGGATATGCCTTTGGAAGGACTCCAATATACTTGGCTTAGAAGGCGTAATACAGGAGATAGGACAGAGACAAAGCTTGATCGGGCATTAATCTTGGGAGATTTGGCACGGGAAGTCTCGCCTCCCCGCCTGATAAATACGGGCACAACTACTTCGGATCATTACCGGTTCCTCCTCACATTGACACCATTGACCCGTATACCTCGACCTACGAGGTTCAGATTTGAGTCCAACTGGACGAAGGAACCACAATGTGGAGCCCTCATCAAAGGAGTTTTGGAGGGTCCAGCTTTGGATACTATCGGGGATAGGACAACTCGCATTGGCGTAGTTTTCCAACCATGGGAAAGGGATGTCTACCGAGCAACATTACAACGGATCAAATGGTGTTAGCGCCACATTTCTACCTTAAATAGCCAAATAGACAGGGAAGGAGTGAATCGACGGGAAACTTATCAAATTCAATATGAAACAGTTTTGACGTGGAACGAGACCTTCTAGAAACAACGAGGCAAGCATCATTGGCTTACGAAGGGAGATAGAAGCACGAAATTCTTCCATGCAGCGACCTCGTTTCGTCGGAGAATAAACCAAATTTTCTCTCTCCAAGATGACCTGGCTCACACGGTAACATGAGAATCGGGTATGGACGTTCTCTTATTGACATACTTCAAAAAGCTCTCCCCCACCTCGGAGGCCTCTCTTCATACCGTGAACCTTCGTATCCGGAAAAATATTGAGATATTCTTTACTGACGATTATATTAGTTGGTTAATACTTTAATCATCACTTAAATTATTCAAGGTAATCCGATCATTAACTGAAAAGGCCGTACCTTTTGTACTCTGTAGATCCGTGCGCGCACAGCACATCACGTCCCTCGTGTTATGTTTCCTCTCCGAGTAGCATCAAAAACTAACACCAGTGCTCCACACCCTCACCATCTATCTAGCTCTCTTTCAGAGAACGACAATGGAGATTTCGCTCAGCTCGGCTATGCTTCCTCTTTTTCCTCGGTCTCCGAAGCTCGAACTCTCTGCGCAGCAGAAGAGACCTCTCAAATACCGTGCAATTCACTGCTTGAGGTCAGTTTTCATGTCTCCTTCCAGTTACCTCCGGCAAGCGGTAATGCAGTTTTGAGCTTTAGCGACTGAAACGGATATTGTGATATTTTCCTAACTTTTACTTGTAATATCTCGGTGGATTCTCTGCGATTTTAGGATTTTCAGTTTTTGTTGTTTTTAGTAAGTGAAAATTTCTTTCTCAATGAGTTTCGTACAACTGTGATTAGGTCTAAAGGCGACGGGAACAAAGAGGTGTCTCAGGCATGTTTCTGCTTCCACATTTTGAGTGCCTTCTTACTAGTATTATTGCAAGTTTGAATATTTGATTTTTGCTTATTGGAACAATCTCAGTCATCAAATGAAAAACCTGAAGCCAAACCTAATGAAATTTGGCGACTCTTCAGAGTAGTTCCTCAATACCTGATATTTTGCTTACATTTTTTGTGATATTTGAATAATGCATTAGATGTTCATGATCTGTTCTCTGGTGATGTGGGTATGCAGACATTTTGTATTTAAATAAACAACGACTGAAGGCTGTTGAAGAGCTAAGCAAAGCAAACAAAGAGAACAAACGGTTGTTACATAGATTGGAGCAATTGGAGTCTGATAGGAAGAAGAAAGGTGATTTTAGTTTCACTGTTAGGGTGTGGTTTTTCTGATCCTTAATTTGATTATTTCCTTCTCATCGTAACTCGTGTAAGAATTTTGATGGCTCTTAAATCTTTATATTTTTTTTGTGAGTACTCAAATGGATTGTCCTGATTCAACCAGATAAGTCATCAACGTGCTGGGAGTTGCTTTTCCGCATAGACTCAATGGTCCTAACCGGAATGGTTAGCATCAAGGAGGCATCTGAGTTGAGAGGGTTGGTCATCGATTGGAAACACAGTGTAGCTGATAATTTTTTATCCGATATCAAACTAAAAGGAGATTCTGAGTTTCTTGCAGAACTACGCCACATCAAACAAAGTAGCAACATGTAACATTGTCTACCGCATCAAACAAATATTTATCTTTGAGAACTTTATAATGATGTTCTAATTAAATCAGTATCCAGTTTCCTTCTTAAACTAACAGATGATGGAAGAGCATGCACACACACACAGATAGAGAACAGGCACACAACGCAAATAGGAAAAATTATTGCTGTCTTAGTAGTCTAGAGTGTAGATCTTCGAGAAATTTTCATTTCCAGTTTGTTGTAAGAGACCAACCTTTGAGCTTTAATCTATATTTTGTTATTTCTCACAATGTGCAGACTCTTTTCTCCTTTTAATACTTTCCCTGCTCTAACAACCATGTTTGCCAAGTCAGGAAGGGGTTACACATCATCCACATTTGTACAGAGATGGCACCGTTGGTTTCTGTTGGGTCCTTAGCGTCATATGTTATGGGCTTATCACACGCATTACAGATGAAGGGGAATTTAGTGGAGGTTATTTTGCCAAAGTGAGCAATAGATCCTTTTCCTTTGGACTCTGAATTGCATTTTGTCATCATTGGGAGTAGTCTCCCATATTTTCTTCACCAGCTATAGGTCAACAGACCTAAGTTTATGTTTGTTTAACATAACCTAATTGTGAACAGGTATGCAAACTTGGATCTAAATGAAGTTCAGGGATTGAGAGAAACTGAGGTGGAGTCCTATTCATACTTTGATGGTCAGTTACATGGAAACAGAATCTGGACTGGGTGAGTTTTGGTTGTTTCTTTTGAGTGTAAATTTGTGCAGTTTTTAGGAGCTGCTCTTCAATTAGTTTATTTAATCTATTTCTCTAGTCTTATTCTATTCATCTTACTTCTTCTCTCATTATTCAGTGTTTCCCATGGCATTGGAGTTACTTTTATAGAACCATTGAAATACTCATCATTCTTCAGTCGTGAGAGGGTATATGGCTATGAAGATGATTTTGAACGGTCAGTGAACTCTTGTCTACTTTCCATATTCTAGTTCAAAATGGATGTTCAGTCTACGTAGTAAAATAATACGAAGTTGAATTAATTAGAAATGATTAATTCTCTCTTATGCTTTCAGGTTTTCTTATTTCTCTCGTGCTGCATTGGATTACATAGTAAAGTCTGGGAAGCAACCTGATGTGCTACACATACACAACTGGGAGACTTCTATTGTTGGACCACTTTTTTGGGATATTTTTGTTGACAAGGTAGTGACTGACTATTTTTCGTATATTACGTGCCTGTTTTATCATATGCTTTACTGCTTTCTCATTTTAATCTTTGAATCAATTTTACTTGAAAATAAATGAAGACTTTTTATAGCTGATCATATTCTAATGGACAATCAGGCAACTATGAAGGTAAAAGGAGGAAATAGGAAAACTAAGATTGACATGATATACTTTTTGTTTATTAGCAGAAAAACCACAATTTTATTCAATCTAAAACAATACAAAAACTCAAGAGGAAATTTCACATTATAGGATTGAAAGACAGAGAAACAGAGAAGGTAGCAAAAGAATTCAGAATGCTCCAAAAGCCAACAACGGCTAGCTTGGACGAACAGAAGAATTCTCCTTGAATGAGGCTTCGAACAACTTGATGGCCTTCTCATCGCTTTTTGAAGAGAAACCCATAGCTTTGCAGAGGTCTCAGGCTCTCTTGGCCTCTGCTTTTGAAGAGTCGTCTTCCTGGAGAGGCTTGACAATCTGGAGAGACGGGATTGATTTCTGATGACATACTGCATATTGTTTTAGATTTTATATCTGTAAGGCACAGCTTTCTGAGGCTGATTAGGTTATAGATATGCATGGAATGGTAGGCATGATATGCTATGTGTTTGTGGTAGGAAAGAGTTCTTTTGTGAATCACCAATATGTATTATTCTGTGGATTTATTCTCATAAGGATAAATGTAAATGTTCTGGTTCATGCAGGGACTTGAGCATACGAAGATACTGCTGACATGCCATGGCTTTGAATCACAGGTAACTACAAAATATATTTTTTCTTTCAGGTTTTAGATTTTGTGTCAAATTCTTTTTCAGCTTGGTGACATTTAATAGAAATTTGCCATTTATATTTTAGTGTCTCGTGCAACCTGATAAGTTAGCCCTATGTGGACTTGATCCTGCCAGGCTTAACCGTCCGGATCGTTTGCAAGATAACACTAAAACACATCGTGTCAACGTTTTGAAGGTATTCTCTTTTGTTACATTTTGTGGTTGCTCCCTTATTTACTTCTTTTTACAATGATAAGTATGCACCAAAATCTGTTGCTGGACCTAATTTTTTATATACCAGAGATGCAACCTACCAAACTTATTTCTGGTATTGCCTTTATATTTTGTAGGGCGGAATTGTTTACTCCAATAAAGTGATAATATTGTCGTCCATACATTCAAAGGGTAGAATAATTCGGAGTTTTAACCATGGTATGGAACCTACAATAGCCATTCATAAGTAAGTACTCTTTTTCGTTGTTAAATTAATATCATAGAACATTTTGGCTTAGATCTTCTTACATTATGCAGTTACCATGCAAATGACATTTGAAGAAAGCAATTTTCTTATTCTGATTTTTAATTTATTTTCACCATTCGATTGTAGGGACAAGTTGCTTGTTTCTCCTTGTGGATTTGACAGCTCTACCTGGGATTCTTCTAAAGACAGATTTCTTCCACAAAACTACAATGCTCAGGATATGAAGGGAAAGGTTGTTTGTAAAGCTGTGTTGCAGCAGCAGCTGGGGTTATCTAAGCAGGCTTCTAGTATTCTTGTATGAGTCTTGGCTCTGCTATCACAAAAGCTGATTTATGAGATCTTATAATATAAAAACTAATTTCCACATATTCTGCTTACTTAGAGTTTCTATAAGATGAAAAAAGAAATGATAGGGTGGTCGGTCATATACAATTAGGCTGCATTTTGTTCATACAAATCTTACATTAGCTTCACATGATTTAATTAACTTGAACTGATCTTGGAAGAAGTGATTGCCATATAGCTTGACAGTTTTTTGTCTTCAGTTGTTAGGGTAGGTGATTTATTTTACTTCCGATATATCAAATGCATTCTGGCTGGTTGATGCATTTAAAATAGCTTCTATGTCTGATTCTCTTGTAATTTGATATTGTTCTTTTCATCTTTACAATACATAAATGTTTTGCAAGCAAATGTCTTGTAAATGTAGAAGTTACCTTACGGACTTTCTTGATGTAAATTGTGAAGCTATTGTTATTGCGTGTTCATGAACCTGAAATACATTAGAGAAGCTAATATAGGAATTAGGTTTTTATGGATCTGCATCTTAACGGTGACTAAACTTGAGATTTATGGCCCTCTCTCTCTCTCACACACACACACACACACACACACACACACACACTCACACACTCACACAATAGAGAGTTCTTAACAAAGTTATTTTCTGCCGTTTGTTGCAATAGATGAGCAGGTAAATAAAATGATGTTTTGCCAGGTTGGTTGCTTTGTCTCAGAAGTACCAGATGTTGAACTGAAGAACCTGAAAGCAGTTGTCCAGAATGCTATCAAGAGGGGTGTCCAGGTTGTCACTTACACCAAAGTAGTGTATTTTATTTTTGGAGTATGATTTAAGGCTGCACTATCAAAATCTTTCACTGGTTGATGTGGCCAAGGTTCTTCTAAAATCCATAGGAACCATAATGGTCATTTTGCTTCCCTGGAGAAGTATGAACCGTATCTATTACCAGGGAGTTTCCTTGATTCACGCATTTTCCATGAGTAACTTTTTCAGTGTTTTCCAACAGTTCATTTCGATGGGGGTGGAAATGGAGAGTGTAAGCAGGACATTGCAGTTTATTCAAGAAGAACTTGAGGTGAAAACCTAACTCCTCTTTATTTGTTATTTAATCAACTTATTCGCTATAATTCTGTGTTCTCCAGGATGAAAATGTGCAGGTTATAAATAGATATGACGAAGCACTAGCACATTTAGTTTTTGCTGGAGCAGATATTATCCTTTGCGAATCTTTTCATGATCCTATTCTCCAAGTGCCAGTAAGTTGAGATGCAATGGTTATATTATGATAATTTTATATAGATCCCACACATAATGGAGGCAGATTAGATTAGATGCATTTATGTATATACTTAGAACTGAACAAATTCTATATATTATCCTAGGTACTTTCTGGGTTGGCTACAATACAGAATCCTATCCTTTCCCTTCTCTCACTGTGCTCACCATGTTCCTTGCTTACCCTCCTCCCCTCACAATACCTCTATTTGTATAAGGGAGCTCCTGCTTTTAGTGCATGATTTAACTTATGCACACAACTATGCCATCACTTGATGCTCCCAGGACCATTTTGCTTCCTAAATGAATTCGACATGAATGCTTTCTTGTGTTTGGCCTTGTAATGACATTGTTTACTTTTCTTGTGTGATTTGGGGAATGTAGCTCAAGGCCTTGAAATATGGAGCTGCTCCAATAGCAATAGCAAATAATGATGGATTCAGGTAACTTCTTTTTGCTGCTAATATTTCTCTTGAAAGCTGAACTCTTTGCTCAGTGAAAAGGGTCAATAATACGCCGATCTGCACATTTACAGCCATTTTACAGATAACGACTATGAGCCCTCAAAATTCTCCCAGTTCATCAACTCAACCTTTGGGAACATGTCCCTAAGCCAAGCCATAGATGAAATTGTGGGTATTTCAAATTTTCCTTGGCTCCGTCAAATGTGTATGAAAGGGATCTAATATTTGTTTCCCCAGGAGAAAAAGATGATGGATGCAATGGAAAGAGATTTCTCATGGAATGCTGAGTGCCACGACATACATCACTCGGCCTACGGATCCATAATAGATTTATGAAACCGTTGTTAGTATATGTGTAAATTTTATAAATATTAACCTATATCCATCCATATAGGAAATAATAATCAGTAGAAATTAAGAATAAGTTGGAAATAAGCTTGATAGATTAATACAAAGTAATAATAGAATTTGCTTGCTTGAATGAAGCATTGTGTAGCTAGTTAGTTGGCAGGAGCTAGGTCCAAAATTGAGCATGGGGTTGTGGATGGAGACAATTAGATTATTAACCCATGCTAATTAGTAATTACCCACCCATACCCATTATTAAGAATCATATTTGTTAAGTTGCTTTCGGAATAAAAAAAGGAGTCCCCCCTTCTCCCCGGAAATGTTGTTGAGAGTGACAAGTCCCATTTAATCCAACAGGACAATGCTTGTGTCGTTCATTTATGTGTGCACATGTATTCACAAGGGTATGGATAGCTATAGTAAAAGGCTACTCTACAAATATGTCACGGTCCGGTCTCATTAATCGTCGAACTACTCGTCTGCAATGCATACAAATTAGCGCTGAGAATGAGATGCATATGCGATTGATTGTTTCATCAGTTTACAGTGAAGTTTGCATCACCTGGCAATGGCATGGAGGAGAGGTAGGTCATTGAAGAGGCTACTCTAGTCTTGAAGAGGGTGTGTGGTGATCATAAATAACTTATTTATGCCACCACCTAACACTAACAGACGTGTCTTTGTTAAATGTCAAGTGCTATGCTCGTGCTATTAACATAATCATACAACATTGACATGCATTTTTGCACACCCTAGAACATTGAATGGTTTGTATCATTCTTTATGAACACACCTTTTGCAGTTTCAAATAACTTGTTGAATCTTTTCTTTTAATATGTTTTGTTTTAGTTAAAAATACGAGTAATAACTAACCATTAAGGACAACCTCGAGACATGGAGGCACTGTCTTAATTCTATAAATCAAACGATGACGATGATCTGGGGACATGGACAAGAGTAAGTTGAGTGGGGCTAACAATTTTCTTGATTTGGTGATGTTCCACTCCGCTACACATAATGTCATTGCTTCAAACAAGTATCTTATTCAACTAAATTATAACTTCTTTCTTCCATAGCAAGTTACACATCCTTTAAGAACCTTTTTGTCTTCATTCACACATTTAAAATATCATAATTTAGTGTGTTAAATTTCAAAACTTAAATTGGAATTGCATTGAAAGCAAAATCCAGATGTCAAAATAAGGAGCTCCAGCCAAAATCAACGGTCGAGATCTCCCCCTCGAGCACTCAATCCACTCTGTCTTCTTCCTCCGCATTCGGTGGCGTTTAAACATATTTACCAGGTCTCCACTGTACTATTTCCCTCCTCACCTCACCCTCACCCACCGGATCAATTCATTCCTCGCTTGTCAGCTACTGTACCAGCGCTGCTCTTCTCTTTTCAACACTTTCATTTTCATCTTCTCCGCTTCTTCAATTTCCATTCCGAACCGGATTTCTTGTGCTCCATCTTCAGCTGAAAATTCAAATTCAAATTCTTCTCCGCCGCCAAACGCCGTCGTTTCTCTCCTCTACAGTTGCATACTCGCTCAGTGTTGTCTGCTAGCTCGCGGCCGAGCTCGGAGATTTTCAAATTCAGCTTCGTCGATTTCGTAGAAATTCAAATTTCTAGGGCACTCACAGACTGCATAAGTTTTCAGATGTTAGATCAAACATGCCGAGCATCAGGCCTCCAGCTGCCAGGAAAACTACCACTCTCACGGTCACTCTCATCACCGACTCAACTCACTCACTTGCTTTTCCTCATTTTGCTCTCACGTGATATAATTGTTGGTGTGGTCCACAGGTTGCAGTGAAATGCAGGCCATTGTCGGCGAAAGAGCGAGGCCGTGACATTGTTAGAGTTACTGACAACAAGGTCTGTGTCTTGATCTCCTCTTTACTCTTCTTCTGCTTCTGTTTTCCTAATTTCTTGTTTGACTTGTAGGAGGTGCTGGTGTTGGATCCTGACCTGTCCAAGGACTACCTTGATCTCTTGCAAAATCGAACAAAGGAGAGAGTGTACAGATTTGATCATGCTTTTGGTCCTGATTGTACTAATTTGGTGTGTCCTTTAGCTTTTGCATATGTCAATTTCTCAATATCTTGACTGGTGTTCATATCAAGTATGATGTTAGAAAGTGTCATTCATGCTTTCAGGTTGTTGCTAACTTATTAGTATGATTCCAGCATTCTAATTTTGCTTTGTGCATTTCCAGGATGTATATAGTAGATGTATATCGTCCACAATTTCTGGCGTTGTTCAAGGTCTCAACGCAACTGTCTTCGCTTATGGTTCGACTGGAAGGTAATTTGGCTTACGATCTCGAACACTTGAGTTTATGTTTCCACATGTGCGCTTTTAAATCCTTGTATCAATAGCTGTAGATTATGATTCTCTTATGTGTTGGCTTTGCAGTGGTAAAACGTATACAATGGTTGGGACTAAAGATGATCCTGGACTCATGGTTCTCAGTTTGCACAAAATTTTCGATCTTATTGAAAAGGACTCTACTTCTGACAAGCTTGAAGTTACTTGTTCCTACCTTGAAGTTTACAATGAAGTAGGGTTTGCTTTTTATTTTATTTTACTAATAAAGTAACTTTGTTTAGCAAAATTAATAAAATAAAATTATTTTATTTTACTAATAAAGTAATTATTTTACTAATTTCCAATGAACACAGGTTATCTACGATCTGCTTGAAAGATCGTCAGGTCATTTGGAACTGAGAGAGGATCCAGTACAAGGAATAATTGTTGCTGGGCTGAGGAAAATCAAGGTATGTTATTCGAAATACGACTATCGAAACCTTTTCATTGAACAAATATAATTTCTGTGTTAGTTAACATGCTGAATGCCATACGCTTTCCAGTGATAAATTTGTTTGTTGTATTTTTTTGGCTGCGATGACTTATCATATTTTAATGACATTTTGGCTGTAATGTAGGTTCATTCAGCTGATAAGATACTTGAACTTCTAAACCTGGGTAACAGTCGCCGAAAAACAGATAGTACAGAGGCTAATGCAACATCCTCAAGGTAGCGTGTGGCATCTATTATTTTGTAATTGCTACGAACTGAATATCTCTGTTATTAGAATGAGTTTTACCTGGGGGGAAAATCTGTATAGTATTTACATTACCTATGGGATTTTGTATGCCCTTTCAGAGATATCTTCATTGCTAGCCCAGTTGATTCCTTTCCTCATAAAAGAAGAAAAAAGGAATAGTCCATATATGGCACAAACTTTATGATGATAATTTTATGTCCACTCTGCTGTTACCTTGTCAATAATGAAACCTCAAGATATATATTTCCTGAATCATATGTATGAAGGTACCTTACGGTTTGAGTTTACATTGATAGCCACTTGAATTATAAAATTGTATAGTTTGACTTCAGGTATGATGACTGATGAAAAAAAAAAGCAGGGTGAATTTGCTAATAATTAAAATGAAAAGGAGCTGTTGATACTCTAACCTTCCATACCATATTGACATCACCACCACCACCACTAGTCTATAACGATTAGGGTGGCAAAGGAAGAGTTTTTGTGTTTACTGGACCTTTTCATTTATGCCATGCCATGTAACTACTTTTGCATAGTCTCATATAAGTGCTGTCTTCACAAAATCAGGTCGCATGCTGTTTTGGAAATTAATGTCAAAAGGAAGCAAAAAAATAAGTACAGAAATCAGGTGATGCAAGGAAAACTTGCACTCGTGGACCTTGCTGGAAGTGAACGATCTTCTGAAACAAATACTGGAGGTCAAAAGCTAAGAGATGGAGCAAACATTAATCGTTCTCTTCTTGCCTTAGCAAACTGCATTAATGCTCTGGGGAAACAACAAAAAAAGGGTCTTGCTTATGTTCCTTACCGCAATAGGTATGTGGTGAGGTTTCGGTACGCTATTTCAGATTATGCCACTTGAAAATAGAACTTTCCGTGGTAATGAAGCTAACGTCAATTCCCCCCCAGCAAACTGACACGAATACTCAAAGATGGTCTAAGTGGGAATTCTCAAACTGTCATGGTTGCTGCAATATCACCCGGGAGTAGTCAGTATCAGCATACTTTGAATACATTAAAATATGCTGATCGGGCAAAGGAAATAAAAACACACATCCAGGTGAGCTTGAAGTTTATATATAAGCAATAATAAGTCCAAGCATACTATGATTTTCTTGAGGGGTATCTTTGTACTTTTTTTTTGATAAGCAGGGGTATCTTTGTACTTTAAATGTGATAATGGTAGTCCTTTTGCATTTCATGGAAAATAACTATTATACATACTAACACGCTCTTTCCCTTCATCTTTTGGAAATGCTTTTAATTTCTATTATAATATATCTTTTCAGAAAAACATTGGCACAATTGATACTCATGTATCGGACTACCAACGAATGATTGACAGTCTTCAGGTAAGCTGTTTAATTAATTTTAAAAATCTTTAATTGCAACAATTGGTCTAACAGTGACTTACGTTGTTGTGCAGATTGAAGTTTGTAGGTTAAAGAAAGAATTAGCTGATAAGGAATCACAGCTAAGTGTAAAACCTTCTGAAAAAGCAGTAGACGATGAGCTGTCTTGCTTGAATATTTTGAGCCATGAAATTAGCGAAAATGTTCAGGAACGGATAAACTTACAGAAGGCACTGTTTGAGCTTGAGGAAACTAACCTTCGTAATCGTACCGAACTCCAGCATCTTGATGATGCTATTGCAAAACAACAGGTTACCATCAATTCTTTTTCTTTCATATTTTATTGTTTGCCTGCTTGCTTTCATTAGGCATGCGAACAAGGTTGCTAGGGCATTTGTTCTATTCAATTTAATTCACAGGGCAGGTTGTAGCTTGAAGAGAGCAATCTGGAGGAAACTAAATCGTAACAATTGAACTAAAATTAGATGGCATTCATTTTCGATTTTTGTTTGTGTAGGGGTAAGGTTGAGTTTGTTTCCTTTCATCATCTTGTAACTGGTTGCTGTTTTTTTTTTGAGTACCAGGCCATGGGGAAAGAGGGAGCTGCAGTAGAAGCTTTGAGAGCAAGGCGTCAAGTCATTCTTGATAATATCCGTGACAATGACGAGGCTGGTGACAATTATGGAAAGGTGCTGCCAATACCAACACTGACACTGTGATGGATTAAGATATTTGTTGGCATATGATTGATTTCCAGTGACATTCTTACAGGAAATCGAAGCAAATGAAAAGCAAAGATGCCAACTTCAAGATATGATTGATGAAGCCATCAGTAATGATGGAAACAAAACCTACTTGCGTATTCTCAGTCAGTACAGACTCCTGGTGAGCAAGCTCAAAATAATAATGAAAAAGTCCCATTGTGACTAGATTTTCGGTAGATATTTATATGATTCTCTGTAATGCTAAATGTTTTCCTGCAACCGATCTAGGGAATGGCTAATACTGAGCTTCAGTTTGAAATGGCGATGAGGGAACAAGTCATTCACAATCAACGAGAAGCACAAAGGAACCTCTGGAACTTGCTAATGGGGTTAGGACTTGATGAAAAGCAGATAATGGAGCATGCAGCCAAGCAGGGAATACCAATTGATGATGGGATGATAGCACCTCAGCTAAGGCAGTCACTTTCAGATAGGAGGCAATCAAAAAATCCATCCAATGGGAGATGTGCTCCCTCTGGAAATTGTCCCTGCATCAGCCAGTCCTATTCTAGGTCTTCCAATGTGTCTGAACACCATCAGAACTCTAGTCCTGGGTCTATATCCAAGGGACATTGGGATTCACCCCATACTCTGTGCAGAGAGGAGCGCCAGAGCTCCTATTATTTGCTCTCTCATGATCACTCCCCATCTGCATATTTGATGCGTAGGAGTAGTGAGAATTGGGTTGGTTGGCAAAGTCCGTGGCCTGGCAATCAACATCCTCAAGACTTGCACAACTCAAATATAGGGATGAGAACTCAGTCCTCGCCATGTAGTGAAGATCGCATGCCAACTCCATCTCTTACCACTGATTTTTGCCAGCAGTGCAAGGTACATCTAGTGCCTATTTCCTGTTTATATCTTGTGCTGTATTATTTTTTATCAACAATCCAATATTTGGGCTCACTTGCTTTTGGGATCAAGACATCCTTTAAACTAGAAAGGAGCTTTAATATTGCCACAAGACCGCTCACCTTGAGAGAGGCCCAATAGTAAATGAGAGAGATAGAGAGAGACCCAACAAGAGTAGTGGAGAGAGGCTCAACAAGAGTTGGAAAAATAGATGATAAAGGTGGAAGATAGTACCGCTAAGACTTGAACTCTGGTCCCAAGGACTGCAGTTGAGGTGTTTGACCTTTGGACAAACAAACTTTGGTATGTGCTGCTTTAGTTGCCATGCCTGGATTCATCTTGACACATGCTTCCCTTCTCCAACAGGATAGGTGGCAACATTTAAGTGAGGGTCATACTGCTGGAACCAGAGGTAGCCAAGACATGCACAAAGGAACAATGATGGGTCGCCGTGGTGGGTCAACCGGAGGTTTTGGATACAGCATATTGGAACAAGGCTCTGTTATGCTGAGCCCTAGTTGTGTATCTCAAGATTCTGAATCCTTGAACAACCCAAATGTGCCCCATTTGCTCTCATCATTTGCAAAAGCATCTGGACCAAATCCAATTAGTTCCCATAACCTGGAATCTCCGTTTCATCCCACTTGAAGCAGGGAAAATGTTGCCTCTTCCAATTTTGTAAAGCTTTCTTGTCCATTGCGATTTATTTTATTTCTTTCATTCCTGCATTGTTTCAAATTTCTCCTTGTACATAACTGAAGACTTTGCTTCTTGTAGATGTATGTATGTTTCCAATTAACATGTAACTTTAACACAACATAGCAAATGTGAGGGATATTGTAAATGCTATGACATTTCGATCAAATACAAAACTTGTGTATCAATTCCCTCAGACCATGGTGTAGCGTGGAGTCAAAAATAGTATTTCAGGCTAACCTTAAAAATTCAGAGGATCATTCTTAGACATCAGTACCACATGACCTTAAAACCCGCAAAAGCTTTATAGATTCCTCACTTGTCTGTTATTTTGTGAAAATGTCACGTGTAGACCCATCCGAATCCTTGAGGATGGCACATGGAACTAAAAGAATAAGGGCAAATGAGAGGACTTGCAAGTTATTTTTTTTTTATCATTTCTTTAGAAACCAGTAACAGCAGTGCCTTATATTTTACTGTTCTAGCCCGGAAAATATTTAAATAAAGGAGTTTTAAACACGTGGGATGGTATTGATAGAGATCCAGAATGAATTCGACCAATTAGCTTGTGCATAGATTCTCTCATAAGAGACACATGGTTGAACAGTGCATAACAACACTGTCATCATTTTTAAAACACATTGCTTCAGTTTCTGTAAAGTTTCTTGCTTTAATGACAAGAATCAACTGTTGCAAAGAATTGGTATAGGTTTTGTTAGATCATATGAACATCTTGAACCTTGACCATATATACTAAGTTTTGGTCTTGTGTTTCTCTGTCATGAACACCCACCCACCCTGCAAATTTCCTCCAAAATAATAGGGGATAGGGATTGGGGGAAGATATAAGACAAAAAAGTCTTTAAGGTTTTGGAGAAACTCAGTATAAGACAAAATGGTTTTCTGGGTCCATATTTTGTTGTTCAATAAAATTGCCAGGTTGTTCAGGGAATCTCACCCCATCAAAACTGAAATAATTGGGTTTTAGTGACTCATTATTGGGGTATTAAAAACACCCACTCGTGTACCAACTTGCACATATTATGACACGACCATGGATGTCAATCTCTCTAAGGATCCAAACTGGATCATGTTTTTCTTTTTCTCATAATTGGTAAAGACCAACTCAGCTAAAAGCTCCCGCTATAGTCAAAGGATTAATTATGTTTTTACATTCTACTAAGTTTCACGCAAAATATACTCAGCTGAATTATGAAGTTGATTGATATTTATTTTTTCAAAAATAGCGCTATTTAATACATGTTTTCAAGTTTGAAATATGTAAAAACAAATCATCATCTAATAAACATCTTAATGCTTCTACAAATCAACTTGAGATCTGGTCTAGATCTTGTGCTTAACTCTCTTGATTCATATGATAAGAAAATTCACATTAGATATTCAAGTTCTTAGTTCTTACAACTTAAAATATTTGCAGCATACCCAAGAAGTTATAAGCTCTTTTAACAATAGATTTGGACTGCAAAAAAAAGATACAGAAATAGGATTTTTGTTATTAAATATTCACATTAACAAGGTCTAGTGGTACTTATTTATGTAACTACACTCCAATTTTATAGGGAAGTTGATTATCATTGTTTGGGAATTGATGGTTAGACCAGAAACAAATTGTGCGGGTTTCAACTATACGTATTGGTTGGCAAATCAAGGAAGAAAGTATAACTAAGATCGACTATTTTTATTTTTTAATACAAATCAAGATACGAGATCTGATTGAATACTAATATAAAAAATAATTGTAAGAAAATAGGTTGCTTACCAGATTGCCAGCCTCCTTATGAACAGTGGACATGGACCAGACGACAAAACTTTCACACGTGTATCAAGCCATAATGGGTTTGAGTTTTAGTATAAAGACTGCTTGAGAAGACCCTTTTCTTCAAAAACCTTGCTCAGTTCACAAAGAAGAAGAACATCAAAATACAAGGTAAGCTTTTTCATGTTTCGTGTTCTGTTTTCATGATCTGATCCTTGGAGATTTCCAAAATGTTTGGACAAAGATCTCAGTTGGGTATGTTTATGGTTTGGTTTTCTGACATGGGTTTGTCTTGTAATCTTTGTAGGGTCACAATAATGGATGCTGCATCATCAGCTAGATGGGTATCTGAACTGGTATGTGTATATAGATAGCTTTGTAGTGTATGTTTCATAGCACCACATTTCTTACATTATTTGATTTTGATTTTGATTTTGTAGGGAATGGAAGATTACAGCTTGATCCATCAATACAATCTGAACTGTGGTGTTGATCATGACTTCACCACACAAGACTTAGCAACTGTGCTCCAAGGAGGAGATAGCTTCAACTGGCTCAATGGAACCAAAAGACATGGCTCACAAACAAGTACTTTTGATCATCAAAGACCCAGCAAGCAATTCAAGACTAGTAACAGTTGGGAGTCTAGCACCACCACTGATCATTCCAATTCTTCATCTTCCCAACTTGTTTCATTTGAGCCTCACTCAGCTTCCGATGCCGGTGTGACGCTCAAGGACGAAGCAGAGATCCACTTCTCGGCCTCAGGAAAGAATAAGAGGCCTTCCCCAATGACAAGAGCTCCTACGAATGCTCAAGATCATGTCATGGCCGAGAGAAGGCGAAGAGAGAAGCTCAGCGAGCGCTTCATAGCTCTCTCATCTATGATTCCTTGCCTAAAGAAGGTACTTGTCAATTTCTTTCTCATCACATAAATACTTAGTGTAATAGAGTTAGTGTATTCACGAATAAACAAATTCAGATAAATGAAATAACAATTCTAAATAAAAAATAACTTTTACTGAATCAGCTAGCTTACAGATCAAGGATTAAGGAAAATGGATGCCTAGTCGAAACATGGCAATCAACGCTTATGTTCAATTCTCATCTCTTGTGTTCAATAATATTTCAGATGGACAAAGCTTCTGTTCTGGGAGACGCCATCAAGTACTTGAAACAACTTCAAGAACGCGTCTTGGTTCTTGAGGAGCAGACCAAGAAGAGGACAGTTGAGTCGGCGGTGTTCCTGAAGAGGTCTCAGGTCTCCGGAGACGATGACGCGTCTTCTTGCGATGAGAACTTCGAGGGTAGGAGTAGTGATGATCAAGATCAAGCACTGCCCGAAATCGAAGCAAGAGCTTCGGACAAAGACGTGCTCATCAGAATCCACTGCGAGAAGCGGGCAGGACTGGTGGCCAAGATCATAAGCGAGATAGAAAGCTACAATCTCTCGGTTGATAGCAGCAGTGCCTTGCCATTCGGAAGCTCCACTCTTGACATCACCATTGTAGCTAAGGTATTAACTTCACTGCTTCATGTCCTTTTCAATCCAATATTAATTTACACTTTTTTTTTATCAAGAGAAGTTTTATTTTCGAAATGAGATGTAGGCAGTCCGCACGAAGGCAGACTAATGCCACAAACTACAAAAAACAACAACAATATTTACACTCATCGCCATTAGAGACTAATTCCAGATTCTGTTGCAGATGGATGGTGATTCCGGCATGACAGTGAAGGATTTAGTGAAACGTCTACGAAGGGCTTTACTCGAGTTCATGTGAATATGATCAGTCTTTGACAACACTTGTTTAATTTCATCACATTTTCACATCTTTTTGGCATGAAGGTCTCATCTCATCAGCCGGAGGGTTTATTCATTCGAGTTTTTACGTGTTTGATTCACGTTGGTTACTCTTTTTTACCTCCTTTGATGTATGGGGCTTAATGGCCGAAATTAAGATGTATGTTTATTAAGGCAAGGACACACTCTGGATGATAAGAAGCTGGAGCTAGTTTTCTTAGGGCCTTTTTATGTTTTGTTTTTCAGGTGTTTCTGTTAAAACTTCCTGTTGTAACCATTGCAATGTAATATGTTATTCTTTTGTTTGTACTTTTTTTTTGATCGGCAAAGCATATATAAAAACCTACTCTTCGAAATGAAGAATAGGGGTGAGATACAAA
>JAYMTN010000203.1:0-19705 GCA_036897425.1 Erodium trifolium
AAGCCGGCCTCCGGGTCAAACTGGGTATGCGGGTTGATGGCCCGAACCGACTCAAACCCCTTTTCTCTCTCTCTCTCTCTTTTTTTTTAAACACAGTTCTATTCCAAAGTGACAATTCCCGGGGCGGTCTTTACACGAGCAAAGACCCAGAGTTGAAGACGATCTAGGCAAGGGAGGTCTCGGGACATCGGGTCGATAATCTCCCCAAGCAGCAAAGGGTGGCCGTGGAAGCACCACGGTTCATTCTGGCGGACCCATACCCGGGCCTCCAAAGACACAAAATAGAAGGCGAAGGTGCCTGGTTCAAGGTCCTTGACGACCACCCCCACACCAGCACGCCCCCAAGCACGGGTGATGACGGCCAGGAGAACCTCCTTCCGCGGAGGATTTGGAGAAGCCAATCGGCCCACCAGGCCAAATTGGAGGCGAGTTAGGGTTTGCGGATCCGGCGGAACCACCTCCATCGCTTCTTCTTCAGTGAGACAACAAACCAAGAAGCTCGCCTGGAGGTCCCCCATCGTCGGGAGGAGTCAGGGAGAGTCGGGACTCCTGCATGAATGGTCGCCACCGGTCGCATAGAAGGAGCCGTCTTCTCTAAGGTGTGGGTAGGCAGAGTCGAAGCCGGAACAACCCGTGAAGATTAGTGGCCTTCACCGACCGGCCTCGTTTGGTTTTCACCAGTGAAGGAACTAGAGTAATCCCCCCAGACGAGAAAATCACGAGACGGTGATCCTCGGGGGCCGGTTGTTGGAGGAACTTAGACGATGGAAGAGGAACCATCGCCGACAAAGGAGCTTCGACTAGAGGAGATTTCGGTATGCGTTTCTTATTCTCTCACGGATTTGGTAAAACCCGTGGGTGGTTTTGGGGCATGACGAATGGTGAACGAGAAAATGAAGCACCTGAGGAGGGAGACATGGTGACAGCGAAGGACAACGATGCGACGATCGAGGAAGGTGTGACCATGTAGGTAGGACTAGAGATGTCTTTAGGCTGTGATTCCAGAGAAAATCAGACTATATTAACTTTTGAGAATACTCATTAGTTATACAATGGGCCGTGTATTTTATTGGGTTCATGTGGTGTGTAACTAAATCATCCTGTACTCCTCCTCCACCTTCAAAAAAGTTTTAATGCAAATTTGTTTATCCATAAAAAAGACCTAGTGACCAGAAAAGAAATTGTCTGGACCAAATGGAAAATGGCTGAAATAGGCCAGTCCGGTGAGCCTAACCGTCTCCGGCGTACTTATTGTTGTCGCCGATCTGGGCGCAGGCCCACAAAACAGTAGTCCAAGTGACATGTACAGTCATCCACTAACCACTCTCTTCCAGCCTGGCAGTGTCCACTACCGATATAAAAGTCAACACTTGTCTCTCTCTCTCTCCCGAATCCGGTCAAACCAAATCCACATTCCTCCCGCAGAGACCAACTCCGAGCGATTCGGTGTCTCGTTCCCTGAAAATGGGTCACGGAAGCTCCAAAGACGACTCGCATTCTTCTTCCTCCCCTGATCCGGACCGTGCCGGAGTCTCTCGCACCGCACGGCCGAAGAAGAAGATTAACCTCCACCGCCAGGCTCGCAAGGGCTCTTCCGGTTCTCTTCATAAATCCATTTCCGCCGAGGATTTCGCCGGGATCGCCCTCCTCACCCTCGTTAGCGTGCGTATTTCAGTTTCCGTTTTTTCTTAACTCTACTGAACTTGCTCAGTGACCTGATGGAACTAGCTCGGTTGATTCTTAATCTCCACTGTATCTGTGGTTGTGTTGTGCTTGTAGGCGGAGATGAAATTCGAGGACAGATGGCTTGCGTGCGTTTCTCTCGGCGAACAGACTTTCCGTACCGACATCTCTGATCAGTTAAGCTTCTTCTCCGGCTGCTTTTCTTTGCTTGATTCTTCAATGAGTTAATTACCTTTAGTACCCCTTAAGTATTGGTAACACACCTTTAGTACCTTATGTATTGGTAACACTGGATAAAATTTTGGTGTATACGCCATTTTGATGACCTGTGACCAATTCATAAGGCATGTAATTGTCCTGTTACCAATACATAAGGGGTATTAAATGATATGTGATCAATTCATAAGGGGTACTAAATGTGTGTTACCAAAACATAAGGACTCTTATCAAACATTATAAAACTATGGGTCCTAAAGGTGTGTTACCAATTCAAAAGGGGTACAAAAGGTAATTAACCCTTCCTCGATTTGATTGATTGAGCGGCAAATCATGTAAACAATCTTCCTGGAAATTACTGAATGTATTAAAATGAATCATAGTTAGTTTATATTTACATTTGCGTTTTTTTAACTCGTGTCCGTAAAAATGGTGGTATTAGGTGTAGGAGAGACAGGCAAAATATCCTTTTGGCTTTCTGATCATAGTCTTGAGTCAAATTTAAGAATTTCTGAATATGGTTTCATTTTAAACTTATTTTGAAGTCTCTGAACCCCCTGTTGTTTAGTGATGCTGTTGGGGTGAGGCTGAAGAGATCACCATGCATATTGTTCGTAATGGCTATGTGTTTGGCTGATTTTATATTAGTATTGTCAAAATTGGTGTAGAGACTATGTGAGGTGTGTTCTGTTCTGGCTTCTAAGATAGCATTATCTTGTTCAAGTTTCTGAGACTTTTGTTGTATTATCTTGTTTCTAGTGTTACATATCCTGATTTTGTTTTATTGATGGTGCAGCACAGACAAACCCATATGGAAATCTGTGAGTACACAGAACACTATCTTTTTATGGGAGTCATGCCAGCATTTATAGTTGGATCAGTAGTAGCAAATGAACACATTTTTATTTATTCTTTGGGCTTGGGTCTGTTTTTTGACACCCTTAGTAGACTCTTTTAAGTTGGCAAGACTTAATTTTTATGATCTTTTCTGTCAAACTCTTCTTTCTTTCATTCTTCTGAATGAACATAATATATCGTGCAAGTATGTAGTCTCTCAAACCTTTCCGTACTACATACTTATCCTTCTTCTCTGAGACTTGCTAAATCTGATTGATGATACGGTATAGTGTCAATTTTTTTCTGTTTCGTTGTTTTTTATCTGAGTTCCATGTGTGAACAATACCATCTGTTTAACAGGAAAAGAAGCTTCTTTTGGAAAGAAATGGGCCTCAGGTTGCTAGGGTATCAGTGTATGAGGTGAGCAATATTCTAGACCTGATCTTACAATATGCTTTTCATTTCATTGCTATGTAGTGTACTGCACATCCTAAAAGAATGTTGATTGAAGAACATGACAACCAAATTATAGTTCCCTAGTTATCATAGAAAATGACAGTTTTACACTTGAGTTCTCTCTCAACAGTAAACATCATCTACAGTCCCGGGGACTGATCCACTAGAGTTTGGTTTATTGACATAATCATGTATAGGAAGTTCGCCATTCTGATGCTTTCTGTGACAGAGCATGGGAGTAGGTGCTAACACTCAGCAATGAGTTTGCAGTGTCTTTCTAAATTGTATTTGTAAGCACCACTTTGGATATTTTAATGTTAAGACATCTGAATTTCTAAAAGTTAAACATAAAAGATTAATACACACACGAACAAAGAAAAATTGGTGTTCGATGGATAAAATTCTAGGAATCCAAAATCACTTATTTGGCAGATGGTTGAGCACAATTTCCAGGAAATATTTCATGAATGTTTTCCACAAGAGTTTTACATCAAATTTCTATAAAATTTCAAATTGTAGAAGTGATTTTATCATTGTCATATGATCTGCTCATATTTATGACTAGATTTGTCTATTTATCTTTATGATGCAGACTAATAGACTATCCAAGAACACTCTGGTTGGATATTGTGAGATTGATCTACTGGAATTTTTAACAAGGGTGAGAGTAACCCTCTCTTGTTGTTGTTGCTGTGAACACCTATGGAAAAAAGTCAAGTATAGTGCTCCCCCATGTTTGATCTTATCCTTTCGTTTATTTAAATATTTCAGGAATCTGATTCTGAAAACGAGATATTTGATCTGTCAGATCCATCGTCAGCTGACAAAATTGTTGGCAGGATTTCTCTTTCATGTTCTGTTGAGGTGTTAGTCTATAATTGCTTCCATTTTTATGTTCTATTGGAACTGATAATTCTTTTAACATGCTAGCTGAAACCTGCAGGACCCAATTGAAACAAAAAAAAGTTTTGCAAGGCGCATCCTATCAATAATGGTATGTCGTATATGATTTACCCTCATCTTCATTGTGTTCATCGCGTTTACCCATTTATGATGCTGGACCAATGAACTTGTAAATAGAAGGTTTCAATTGTAATCCTCAAATTCTCATTGCGGTGGACATGAAATGATGGACATTTGGAAACTAGTGGAACATATACGCCTACTTTGCAGTATCCTAGAACTTATAAATGAGTGTTGCCTTAAATTTGTGTTTCATATCTACCTACTTTTCTTGCTCTTGATGCTTACCATTGGCACTCGTTACACACTCTGTGCAGGATGCCAATGAAGATGGAACACTATCATTCTCTGAGTTTTCTGATCTGATAGATGCTTTTGGCAATCAAGTGGCAGCTAGCAAGGTTTGAACTTCAATAACCATTGAAATCTGTACATCTATCCACATAAAAGTTTTGGTTATGAACTATGGGCACACTAGCATTTTTTTTGTAGTTTTTTGAGATACTTGGGCTCGATATAATTGGGGCTTAAGAACAACAAAATTGATTTAAGAATATATGAAAGGGCATCCAACCTTTTCTTTAGGACTTGTGGACTCGGGCTCTGAAGATCTTGGCAATGGATTTTCTACACTCACGTGCAATTTTGAATACAAGATTCACATATGGATGGATCTTCTGCTTTTGGAATCTAAAGCTTGTAGTATAGGTTTTGTTGGTAAATTATGTTTTCTTTTATTGTGTAATAGAAAGAAGATCTTTTCAAAGCGGCTGACAAGAATGGAGACGGTGTTGTTTGTGTGGACGAGTTGGCTTCCCTTTTAGCTATGCAACAAGAAAAGTAATTACCTATATTTAATGCTTAGTATTGTGAATGCATCACTGCTTTCTTTTACAAATAATTTTAGAAATTGCATGGGAGGTTAAATATCTATTTTAATTTTCATATGGCTTATTTAGAGTTTTTTTGTATCTTACATATTGAGCCTAATGCACAATATCACATTTATAGAGGATGGATCTGAGTATGAAAGCATTGGAATGCATTTAGAATTAATGCTACTTCACAGTCCTGATAATAAGATGCACAAGAATTGCACTCTAAATTCTCTAATGCTTCTTTTGAATGTATGAGCATGTGCAATCACACAAATACATACCCTTACAGTACAGTTTAATTTCCATTTATTACTCATGTTTTCTAGATACTCACCTTTTGATATGTTATGTGTTGTAGACAGCCACTTATGACTTGCTGCCCTGTCTGTGGGGAGACTCTCGAGGTTTCTGATCAGCTCAACAATATGATTCATTTAACCCTCTGTTTCGATGAAGGAACTGGAAACCAGATTATGACTGGAGGGTTCTTGACTGATAAACAAGCTTCAAATGGGTAAGAAATTTGACATAATCTTATGGACTCATGTTACAATTTTGTTTGGCAAAACGGTTGCATGTGTTTGACTTGGGAAATGCAATATATTTGTAGGTGGCTTTTTAAGCTAAGTGAATGGGCTCACTTCTCGACTTATGACATAGGTTTGAAGTCTGGGTCCCGTGCTTCAAATATATTGGTATGCTTGTTTCTCTTTATTATGTATAAAGCGTGCACCAAATGACATCTGTATTTCTGAACTTAGAGATTTAACTTCGTAAAGTAACACTTTTCTATGCCAGAACAACCTTTTCTCTGCAACTCGTGTGTATTTTGACCAAAAATGAAACTTTTAAAGCAGTTGCTTTTGCGTGATTTTGATTCAATTTTTGGGTGCATCGGTCTTCATTGTACACTTAATTCATTGAGAATCAGCTGAATTTGTTTTGTCTAATGTGAAAAACCTTTTTTGCTCTCTAAATTGAAAAATTAGAATAAACTGTCATGTCGTAATCCTATGGTTTAAGCTTTCATGGTAACAGATTGTCAACCTTGCCCTCATTTAAAACAACTCTTATATTCTTTTATTCCAGTTGTTTAAAAATACCAAATATACTCTACAGAATTTTCCTGTTCTTTTGAGGAAGGCTCATTCTTACATGTCTTGTAGTTTGTTTAAGGTGTTATGTTCATTTCATGTTACTGTAGACATTGCTAATGCTGTTGAATATAATCTCTCTTAATTTTAGATTTGAGTTTGTTGACAATCTTTCCGCTGATAATCGTCTACTATTTCAGGTATATGATCGGAAGAAGAAAAGGTTAGTGGAAGAACTCATTGATGCAAAGATTATTCTATCAATGAGAGCCCTATATCAGTCAAAAGTAGGGCTTGGCCTCATGGACAAAGGTAATGATCAAACTGACTTGAGACTTGAAACCTGAAAATGGTATGTAGGAATTTTCTTCTCTTCCTGATATCCTCAAGCGAAGTAACAAAGGCGTGATGGTTTTTTGTTTAGCTAGTCAGAGAATCTTCACCACACAAAAGATGAATACATTTGATTCAAAGAAAAAAAACTATTATGCTGTTTCGCAAGCTTGGGTCTTTTATTTTGATTATGTAGGCTATGATTTGGGATGGTATTAAAGTGTTTGTAATTAGTTTGATGGGCCATTTGATGTAGGGGCAAAGGAGATCTTGCAGAACATCTCTGAGAAGCAGGGGAGGAAAATGAATTCAGTTGAATCCGTCAAAGATATACCAAGTTTTCTTCAGTTTTTTCAGGCAAGTTAATATTTATAAACAGAAGCACAAAAAGAAAGGAAGCTTATTCTCTATCTTTTTTGTTGGTTACTCTTCTTCGTGATTGAGCTTGACCATAACACTGATTAACTGACAATCTAAAATGCGTGGCTAACTTGATTGGTGCCACTACATGCATATTTTATTGTGGTTTTACCATATAATTCTTCTTAAATTATACTTAGTGTACTCGTACCTTTTTGCCTTCCAATAGTTTGTTGGTCAAGTACAGGTATCTTGTCACATATGGAATAGTCAGTAACTCATCGGTTCCTCGTCTGGTTTCCTCTTGGTGTGAAAACTACCATCACAAATCATTATGACTGAATATTCGGTTTTGTTTATATCTGTGATATTTTTGTGATACTTTTTCTTTAAAAAAAGGTTTTGTCATACTATAATTTTTTCTTCAACAAGTAAATGGTTAAAACGCTTGCAAAATAGGAAAAAGTTCTAACATGAAATTTGAAGCTGATGTTTCTAGACATTAAGCTCTATTCCATATACTTCTGAACATGTATCTGTTGACATTATTTTTTATTATTATATTTAATTCCCTCACCATTGAAATCTCTTTATTTGATATTATTTTAAATTTCCGTGTACTAAATTATTTCATTTTATTTGCCACTAACTACAATGTATTTTCACTGTGGTGGTGTTATAGGATCAAATCAATTTGGCTGACGTCAAGTATCCTCTGAGCCATTTCAAGGTAGGCCAGAGTACATTATCGTCTTCTATAGTTGGATAATCATAAGCAATTTCACTGTTCATAGTGTCCTGCTTTTTATTTAACCCGTTGTTTTTTCGTGGCAACATCTATTAGTGTTGCTGAGATGAGAAGTATTTCAAAGTTGGGTGTCCTCAATAATAATACATTTTGTTTTCCTTTCTGTGAGCAGACATTTAATGAATTTTTCATTAGAGAACTGAAACCTGGCGCAAGACCTATTGCCTGTATGGAACGAGATGATGTTGCTGTATGCGCAGCTGATTGCCGTCTAATGGCATTCAAATCTGTTAAAGATAGTAAAAGACTTTGGATTAAGGTATTTCCTTGCCCTTCACTAATCACTACTTGTTCTTATGTATCTTTATAAATATTTCACATAACATAATTGTCTTATGACGTCTTCTTGCTACTTGCAGGGTCAAAAGTTTTCAATTCCAGGTCTTTTGGGTAAAGAAATATCTTCCAGCCCTTTTATTGGTGGAAGCTTGGTGATTTTTCGGTTGGCACCACAGGTATGTCTTAAGACCAGTAAAATCTTTGAAACAACAATATCCTTTCTGCTCCATATATTTTGATATCTTTTCTGATGTTGCAGGATTATCATCGTTTCCACTTGCCAGTTTCTGGAACCATTGAGCAAGTCATAGATATACCTGGATGTTTGTATACAGTATGTTGATAAATGTCATAGTATTTCAAATTTGAATGCTTGTAGTGTTCATTCCTATTTGCTAGATTTTAATTTGGGATAAGTTTCACTAAGCTATCCCCAAGTATGCACCATTCTCAATCAACTATCCCTAAGTTTAAAAAGTTTTTGACGAGCCCCTTAAACATTTTTAGTGTCATTTTACCCCAACTCCGTCAACTTTTGGGGTGTGAAATGATGCAAATACCCTTGTTTTAAGGGTATTTTTGTCATTTCACACCCAGAATTGGGGTAAATTGAAACTAAAAAAAATCAGGAGAGTTGTCAAAAGCTTTTTAAACTTGGGGGTATTGGAGAGAGATTTTTCCCTATTAATTTCAATTGTTTTTTTTATTCCTAACATTTCTCTCAAATGTGCCCGTGTTTCCTTTTCTAGGTTAACCCCATTGCTGTTAACAGCAAGTATTGTAATGTCTTCACAGAGAATAAGCGAGCTGTAGTGATCATTTCAACTGCTGATTTTGGAAAGGTTAGTCTACTCCTTAGTGTGCATCATGATCCATTTCCAATTCATCTCTTTTCATGAAACCCAAAGGTCCATTTTTCAAAGGGACAATCTGAAAAAAGTGCACTAACCTTGTCACATTTCTCACTTGACTACACTGACATTTAAATTCTCTTTACTCTATTTTGGTAAAATTAAAAAAATTGACAAAAATACCCCTATAGCAATTTAGGGAACTTCGGCAAGATTTGCTGCAGTGGCTTATTTTTGAAAATTGATGAAGGATACTTTTCTCCTTTAGTAGCAAAATAGATAAAGAGAATTTGGTGTAGCTAAATGAGAAATGTGACAATTAGTGTACTCTTGGGAGACTATCCCTTTATTAAAACAGTAATGTTCATTTAGTCATTGAACTTTCTGTAAAAATAACTATAATAAGTTCCTTTGTTAGCTGCAGTACACCCGACTTGTATCAAGTTTTAATTCTTAATTGTTGTATCAAGAAACTTATTTCTTCAAAACCAAAGCTATACATATATCGAATGTTCAGGACAGTGTGTCACCTTCACGAACTGCAGGTAGCTTTTATTGCAATTGGAGCAACAATGGTTGGCAGCATCACCTTCACGAAGAAGAAGGGTGACTATGTCAAGAAAGGAGATGAGGTTTGCAACATATAGATTGGTGCCCAATGCTTATTTTCTTAACTTGTACTATCCAGCATCTAATTCACATTTTCTCCCTTGAATCTACAGTTGGGATATTTCGCCTTCGGTGGAAGTACTGTTATTTCTGTCTTTGAAGAGGTCAGTACTATATATAATATATCTATCCATTCAATATGTGTGCTTGCAATTTTTAGTTTGTTTCATGCATGTAACTCTGTTATTCGGGATCGATAATTTGTAGGATGCGATAAAGATAGATGACGATCTCTTAGCGAATAGTGAAAGATCGCTCGAGACCTTAGTCTGCGTCGGGATGCAACTAGGTTTGTCGAAAAGAAACCAGGGATTGCCGAGCTTGGAAACCTGTGTGATAAGTTCTTGAACATGACTCATTATGTGTGATATTGTGCTTTAGGCTCACTCTGCACCTTGAATTTCTTGTTAAGTTATTGCTAATATTGGTGTGCAAAAAAAAAAAGTTCCTGGGATTAATTGAAGATGGGTTACTCTCAACACATTTATTCACAAGCCCAAACCAAATATTTGAGCACATGTACTCTATTTAACAAGATCGATACGGTCCAGGGTAGGAAGGAAGAGCTTGCGGTGGATTTGCTTGTAGCTTGGCCAGCAAGGCCTGCCCTCCCATCCCATTTCTAGCGTACAGCTCCCACAGCCTCTGCTCCTCCGCCAATAGCTGCCGTTTCTTCTCCAAGTCCGACATTTGCACGTATGAAGGCGGGGCCACCGACACTGAGGCCGCGAATGGGTCGGTAACCGTGGAGGCACTGCCCTCCGCCACTGGTGGCGCCGGAAGTGCCAGCATTGCCGGCCTTCCCGTTGACCCGAGTGCCACGCTACTCGCACTCCCGCTAGCTTCTACAGTCCTCATTGCCGCCAATGTTGCTCCTTGCTGGTACATGCTGTCAAGCAACAACGCATCGAAACCACCTCCTAGTGTTGCTTTCTGGCTGGACAAATTGCTCGCCGACTGGAGCAGCTCCGTCTCCCAGTCCGCTGCATCGTCCGAGAAGGTGAAAGCTTCCCATTGAGGACCTGCCGGTGATGCTCCGGTGTCAAACAGAGCTAGTGCTAATTGGTCGGAGTGATCTTCACCGGTCACTTCCTCATCCCCTAAGTTCAACAAATCACCCATTTCTTGCCTATTCTCCGCTCTCTTCTCCGGCTTTACTTCCTGCTCGATCTCCGCCTCAGCTTCTTCGCTGTCCCCTTCTAGTGGGGGCAATAACGGCATTAAATTCACTGCATCTTTCTCCTCTCCTCGAGTTTCTTCCCGCTCCGGCTCTGGCTGGTCTAAAGGATACGGTCTTGCAGCGTCAGATCTCTCTGTTATACAATCAACCATGATGGATAAGTTCTTAGTGGAGATCCTCTCAACCTCAGGGTACTCGGAGGATCGGGCAATCCCACAGGTCTTGGTCCAGCTATAGAAGGTGTCGAGCTCATCGAACTGCTTCAAGCTCCGGGAGAACATATCATAGACCTTGACACAATCAGATACCTCCAACTCCATGAACCGATCTATCAACATGCCCATTATCTCAGTCAGGTCGTAATACATATTGAAGCTTTCTTTCACCACCGGATACAGAGCCACACTCACGATCCTGTTGTTCACAGCAGCCCCTGTCCAAGTCCAACAAGTGTTAGAACATAATATGATAGGGAAACGTCGTTTCCTAGCCCTCTGTGACATTTCATTAGGATTTTCTAACCGGCCGCGATTTTTTGTCACATATCCTAACTCGGTTTTCATAAATAATTATACAAGTTTTGTAAAAAAAATAATCTTTTGTGTTAGGACCTGTGACAAAATGTCGAGAACGGTTAGGAATTGTAAATGACCTTTCTGATTAGGCTAAGAATCGACGTTATTCTAATATGATATCAGCTTGATCTTTTAGGTGAGGTTCTCTAATATGATATCAGGAAGTCTGGTTCTTCACCTATAGGTTGACAAGCAAGAAATCGATCAAGAAGCTGCTGCAAACGTTGCATCCAGGAGAGCATGTCCTCGGTCCTCATGTCCCGAACCGGCATAGCACCATATCTCGAAGCCAAGGCGAGCTTTTCCCCATCTTCAACCTCCACACCATACACGCTGCGCCTCCCGCGCTTGCTCAGCATCCTGAGCTCGAGCCGCTGGTCGAGGTAAAGAGCGTAGGAGCGCACAAAAGCAGAGTAGTCATAAGCATTCGAGTGAGAGTAGTCACGAAAATCCGACAGGTTTAGAATCCTCGTGCCTCTCCTGGTAGCGAAGAAAATCTCTTGCTCGAAGGCGGGATCGCCGTCCACGAGCAGCCTGTGGATGAGCATGACGGCCTTGAGCGCTACAATCCAGTTCTTGGTCTTGTTGAGCCTCCTGGCGATGGAGGTTACCGCCGGGCCGATGAAGCTGCGGGTGTAGCTCGTCAGGGTGATGATCTCGCGGATGTGTTTCTCGTCGGCAGGGTACTCGTCGTGCCTCGTTGATTTCACGATGGCGACTTCGAGGTCGGCGAGCAAGGCGCTGCTTCCCACCTTGGCTAGGCTTATGCTTGTCCTGTCCTTCACTTTGTTAATAGCTTTCCGCAACTTGCCTCTTCCCATGGTCAGGACGGATATGAGGCTCGACAATGAGGCTGAATCTGAACCCTTAACCCTGAACCCTGAACCTGATAGATAAATTTTTGACATTGAGATCAAGATTTTATTACCATCATTAATTTGTGTAGAGTTATAAACAGATTAGTTTCTCACCGGATCGATATGTGGAAGAATGGTTGAGATGTTGTCTTAAAAATCAAAAGATAGGAAGGAAAGAAGGAAGGTCAGAGGAAGAGAAGGGACAGCTGAGTTTGCAGCTCTCTCTTCTCTCCTCTTTCTTTCGTCTTCTTTTTTCTCGTTCGGGCTCTTCTTCCTCCTTTCCTTCCCTAATCTCTTCTTCTTCTTTTGTTCCTCAAAATGAAGCCAATTTCATCTCATCTTTTTTATGGACCATTGACTGACATTTCGGCATGAAAATGTGGAGGGTTTGTGGGAAAAACTGATGCCACATTTACAGTGTACGATCATTTGCTAATTAAGGACCCTCCTAATCCTATCATGCAATTGCCTAAGTTTGTCAACGGGATTAAATAAATAAAGCTGAAATGTGAGTTATCTATTATTTTAATGGGGATTCATTGAAAAATGTCTATATGAATTAGTGGCGAACGAAAACAGTATTGGACATTGTTCTTTGTTATTAAAAATTAAAGAAGATTCCATTTCTGTTAACCACGTTTAAAAATGTAGACAGTCCATAATGACCTTTCTGAGAAGTGTGGTTACGATGACTAATGAGAATTAGGGGTGGATAACAGTCGATTAATCAGTACAAGGTTGAGATCTCCGATTATTCAGGAATCTCCATCATTATCGACACCGGAAGATAAGATGATTTCTTGTTTTCTTTTGTGAATATATCAATCGATACAAAATTATAACCAGAACCAATTAGATCTAAATCTCCAGAGAACTCGAGAGACAAAAAAACGGACAGTGTGGAATGACGAGAGTACAACAATGACATAGACGAACCATACAGAATGGAGAAGGAATGACGACACAAGGCAAAGAAAAAGAAAAAGATCGAGTAAATTTCAACAAAATAGAGTAAAGGATAGTCAATTATGAATTTCGCTTGCTCTATATATTCTGGATTTAGTTAGGCAAGATCGACTCCGACAATGGTCCACCATGGCGGGAGGTCGAATATGCGAAGGGCCAACAGGCCCATGCATTAAAGACCCGGATGAAGCGAGCGTTGGAGCTGACGTGGCCATATCGGTCCATGAGGACCCCGAAGGTTGTCCTTTCCAATAGAGAGATACTAAGCGGACATGATGTGGGACATTAGGCTGGAGAACTACATCACATCACATCAGGCCGGATTGCCTTGACCACTCTCCACGGGGCGGAACATCTCCTCTTATTTCAGAGAACAAAAACTACCACAGGGTATTCGAGACGACATCTATTTCTCCTGTCAAAGCTTCTTTTTATAGGACCAAGATGTTGTATAGGCACATTCAAGCTAATGTACACCTTTTTCCTCTGTTTAGTTTTTTGAGTTGCTATGCCCACCCTGAATCTATTATGGAAATTAAATATTGTTTACGTGTCCATAACGTCGACACACATGCTTTAATGTGAAGGCTCCGGATTTCTACAGTTTTAAAACGTAAAGTCTGATTCTTCTTCATTTGAAGTTTGGACTTGCTTGCAATACTATCGTGGCACCGAGTTAGAGTATCCCCAATCCTTCAATCTGAGTGAGGCTGAAAAGGAAATATTAGTGTTTATCTCCTATTTCAATATGACTAATAAACTTTCGTCTGCACTCCAAGAGACTAAAAGAAAATATTTTAGCCTTAGTTTTCTCATATTAACCTCCAACTTGCTAGAAGCCTCGACAATAAGGTTATAACCTTTATTGATTTCTCTTTCTTTAAAAGCTATTTATTATTTCTCTCGCATTCAAATTTTAAAACACCTATCTGTTAGTCTTGGACCGTAGATGCTCCTAGTCCTAACTGGGAAAGCTCACCACATTCAGAGAAATGACATTTATTTGAAAATTCCAGAACATGTGAAGGGTAATTTTGTACTTTTGTCTCGCCAATGATCTTTCTCCGTATAAATATACAGACATACCAAAATACATAAATAAGCAAGACATATACAGCTGTTTAGATCTCATTGGATACTAACTGCATCCAGGTTGCTGACGTGTCATTCTGCCTTAGCGTAAACTTGCAGACCACTGACCCAAATTCTCTTTTACAGACTTACCCCTTTCGGCTTCTCTCTCTTGGTTCCAGGTCTCCTTACAAACTACGCCAACAGTCTCATCTCTATCTGCAGGTATGCCCAATCTTCTTCTTTACCTGTTTATTTTATTTTGATTTATTGGGTGTGTGATTCTTGAATCAATATAGATGTTTCGATGATGTTATGGTTTTTCTGACAAATCGATTGACTTGATCTTGTATCATATCATAGAACTCGTTTTATTGACTTGGATCCTAAGTTTCGCGTTTCTCCAGATTAAAAAAAAAACCTTAATTTGATGTATGAATTAAGTCGATCGAGTCTTCTTGTGTGGATGAGAATTGGGGTTTCTGGAAGTGTTAGAGATATGGTTATCAGATAGTTTGAACCCGGGTCCGTGAGGAATCAAGCTCTGATACCATATTACTATATGTTGCTCTGATAACCATATCTCTAACAGGAAGAGTTCAAGTTTGCTTCTTCTTCTTTTTTGTGGGTTGGGATGAATCGAAACCCAAAGGGACACCCTTAATCTGTTGTTAATTCGACATGAGATTGAATTTTGGATTGATACCCAGTTATTGTTTGGACATGTTCTCAAATTTGGTTGGCCCTCCTCAGCAATTGATACCGATTAGATACTATTGGATGCCCAAATAAGAACTAAAAGTTTGTACTTTGCTCTGTAGTTTTGATGATTTCAATGAGATAACACTGTTGATTAAGGGTATCTTGTTTGGCTAATCGGGTTTAGCTTGATATGGTTTTCTAAACAAATTATATTTGTATGATTACGGGCGCTGTTTACACTTGGTTATGTTCATAATTCTTTCAAATTCCTTGTTGGAAGCTATAAGTTATTTGCTTGGTCAAAGTTTATTGTTGTTTTAATGCATGACTCCTTGTGGAACTCAGCTAACAGTTCTTGTTCGATTGAAATCAATTGCAGAGCCTGTTAAACATTAGCTATTTCACATGCTTTCAAAGCAATACCTATCATTTCTTTTCTACTATCTCTTTCGATTACTGATGCTGTTTACTTCAATGATTGATGTTCCTATCCCTTTGAAAACAAATGCAGTAAACAATGTCAGATGAAGTGGAGTACCGTTGCTTTATAGGTGGCCTTGCGTGGTCTACATCTGATACGGTTCTAAGAGATGTGTTTGAAAAGTTTGGCAGTCTTACTGAGGCAAAGGTAATCGTTTAAATTGGATGCGTTGTAATTCCCTTTACTCCACAGGTTGTTATTTAAACAATATTTTCATACTTTATATGACTGATATTTCTCTGTTAACATATAATCATGTCTCTGTTAGCACTCATTATCTGAACAGCTTTTTTCAGGCCATGTTATTTTTGTTATCTTCATGGTAAATGAAACCCGTTGCTGTTTGGGCACCTAAGTATCTTCGTTTCAGAAACAAATCTTGTTGTCTTTGTCTCTTTTGGTGCAAGCACCCGCAGTTTGTTACTCATGCGATCATGAATGAGGAGACTCCCGAGCCCAAGCTTAAATTATGACTCCTTCACTTAGTCTGTGTAACTTTCGTGTTCTATGGGGGATTTTCAGTGAGTAAAGGAGTTATTCTGAGAATCAAACCGTATTCCAATTTCACTAAACTTATAAGATAAGAAAGATGAGTTTCTTTTGTCACTTTTATGCAGTATTTCCCCCAATTCTGTATTATACTTGAATGGTGTAAATATTTTCTTTCATCCAGGTTGTTGTTGATAAGATCTCTGGACGCTCTCGTGGATTCGGCTTTGTCACTTTTAATGACAGGCAGGCAATGGAAGAAGCCATTGAAGAAATGAATGGAGTGGATCTTGATGGCCGGGCTATAACTGTTGATAAGGCACAGCCTCAACAGGGCTCAGGTAGAGACCGTGATGGAGGCCGTGGCCGTGACTATGGAGGTAGGGGTGGGGGGGGGGGGGGTCGTGGGGGGGGTGGAGGTTGCTTCAAGTGTGGGAAACCCGGGCATTTTGCTAGAGAGTGCCCTGGTGAAGATTCAAGAGGTGGAGGGAGGTATGGTGGCAGAGATGATAGATATGGTGGTGGTGGTGGAGGAGGAAGCAGATATGGTCCTGATCGAAATGGAGATAGGTCCGGTGGGCGTAGCAGGGGCTCCGGTGGTTATGGAGGGTCAGGATCTGATCGATATGGTCGTGACCGATCTGGGCCATATGAACGCAGGGGTGGTGGTGGAGGAGGATTTCGTTCTTCTTAAATAACTGGTAGAAAACTATATTTGTTTTTTTATCAACAATTATTTAAATGTATCAAATTTGAGCTCAAGACCGCCCCTTACGTAGAAGGGAAGTCTATTTTCGCAACTTGACCCAACAAGAGTTGGTGAGAGATCAAAGAGGCCCAACTGAGATTGGAAAGAGAAGCCCAAAAGAGGCCCAACCTTGGTTTCATCGACCCAAGTTCAAGTGCTTGACCAGTTGGACAAGAAAGCTTTGTTACTTGGCTTGTTTTATGATGGTTATTAGTGTGGTAATAATGAGACTGTTTTGGAAATTGCAGTTGCAGAAGTGGAGCTGCTGGTGCTGCTGCTATGGTCTGCAAAGCTTCTGAAGTTTCATTCTACTGGATATTTAATTAGCCCCGTGTGTTGAAGTGCGAAACTTGCTGCAGATATTTCGAAAGTGTTGTGTTGCTAAATGCTGACTTGGATGAAGTTCTTATACTTGAATGCCATTAGTGTTGCTTGTGACTTTGATGCTTGGGCCATTGCAAATGTCATAATCGGTGATCGGTGACCGATTACCCCTTTATTGCCTGTTCGATCGGTATTTGGAGAATCGATTTCGTGTTCTGGTTTGCACTTCTCAGAAGTGGAAGTTGTTTTAACAAATTAGAATTCACATTTTGGTCTTTATATAATAAACGGATAGTATTTCCTCATACGCTACTTCTAAGTGATCAATTCTAAGGCATTGTTATCCTTTGGCAGGGTGCTTCTCTGTTTATGTTCTTTTCGGGAAATACTTGCAGGGGCCGAGCAATACTTTAGGAAGCATAATGTATTTGTAGTTATCAATTAAAACTCTTGTGCTCCTTCAAGGATTTGTAGTTAAGGGGCTGAGCATCATTTATTTCAATTAGCTATCTGTCTTTGTTTCCATATTCAGATTGGTTTTGCATAGAAGTTTATATATTTATATCATCATTGTGATGTAGATATTTCAATAGTGCATTTTACTCTATGCAGGTGAAATTAACAAAGGAAAAAATAGTCCATGCAATTTGTTATGGCCTAGGATGTTCTCTAGCAATTGTATATGGCCATGCAAGTTACCTTACCATATTCTGGAGGATTATTTCCACGCATTGTTGATATGTCTGAGAGCAGAGATTTACTTTCTTTTTTTATCAGCAAGTTTATAGAAAGATCAAGCCTGAATCAACAAGGCATGAACGAGGGTATAATCCCTCAGATATAGAAAGAGAGCAATTCGAGCCAAAAATGCTAGTATTCTTAGGAAGGGTCTAATAAAATCTGCACCCAGATTTGACCAATTTTAAGCACACTAAACAAGTCTTAAACCAACAAAAACAACCAGGAGGAAACAGGGACGAAGAAAACAGGGCCTCATGCCTAAAAAAGAAAAAAAGAAACCCTAATCCTAAATCCCGGCCTACTCCGCACTACACACCTCCTTGAAAGCCAACGGGCATCGCCAGCAACCTCACCCCTTCCACCTCATAACTCCAAACAGGTCAAAGGCAGAACCACCACATCAAGTGGCCCCGACCACACAGGGTCGAGGAGGGGGGAGCAAGGAATGGAGAGGATGAAGCGAACCTGAGCAGCCCGCACTTTGAAGCCGAACCGCCACCACCGCCGCACTAGTCTCAGCGCTTAAACAACCCCGAGGCCAGCACCACCGGGAAGAGAATGAAGGCGAAGACTCCAAACTCATCTCCGAAAGGACGAGAAACGAAGCCTTGCCCAACGAACAGCAGCGACGGCCGAGAATCCTGCACCCACCAGCAAGCGAAGCAAGAACCTCTCTGCACTGCTCGGCTACCGAAATAACCTACAAAAGTCAACACCTGCGTCAATCCTCATAGGAGAGTTCGCCTCAAGCCTTTCAGATCTCCACCGGAGAAGAAGAAAGAGGGTAAAGTGGCGAAGCAAAGAGAAAAGCTTCGAAATTGGAGAGGAGTGGTCAGATCTGACATGAACCCTAAATTTGAGAAGTTGAAGAATAAATCTTGAGGGAAGAATAAGCCAATAAAAAGGGAGAAGGTGAATGAGTACAAGTTTAGTTTTCAGTAGCTAACATGGTTGAAGTCAAGTGAACCACCGACGTCGACGAAAAAAAGGTGAAGGCTAAGGTTAGAGAAGAAGGGGAGAGTTCTAGAGAGAGGTTAGAGAAGATGTGAGATTAACTAAATCTGTTTAGGGACGTATGTGAAAATACGATTAATTAGATTAAGGGGGTGATCGTCAAAAACTACCCTAAAGTGGTAAAAAAATATCTTTTCTTTTGTCCACACTTTTAAGATGCACTATAGCATTGTCCACTGTCGCTTTAGGGAAAACAACTGATTACAACTTTGGCTTATTATTTTTTACGACACTCGTTATTTTGCAGTGGACTTGTGGGTAATTCATAATGCATGCTTCTTATGACTGAGAACTCCTCCATCAAGCACTCGAACCTCTCACTTTGGTTAAAAAATCCTTACACCTTTTTTTAGTTTTGTTGTAATGTTTAGCTCTAAATCGTCCCCAATCTCTATAATTTTCTTTCAAAACCCTTTTTGGGTCTCTTATCACATCGTATTTTTCTTTGATAAAAAAAATAATTAATATTACTTTGAGCACCTTAAAAAGGGAGGGCAAAAGAAATTTTTTTTTTTTTTTTACAGTGGATGATACTTTAGTTTTATACCATTAGCCCTTAGATTGAGAACCGATAATTAAAGTCATGACAGGAGTGGATCTTATTCAACGTCCAAAACAACAGATATATAGTTTCAAGTAAAATGTAAACAAGCAATCACAACATTCCTAGTCCTTTGGAGCCAATCATCCTAGTGAGTCCAAAAGTGATTGCCATAGCCATCCAGCCTCCGATCAGGACCCTCACCGACGACTTCACAACCGGAGTCCGCCCAAGAACAGCCCCCACACCTCCGAACACGGCCAAAGCCAAGCTAGCCACTCCCGCCACCACCCAAACCCTCACCTCGTACTCCCTTATAAACGCGGCCGCAAGCAACGGCACCACAGCGCCCACCATGAACGCCAGCGCCGAAGCCACCGCCGCCTGCACCGGGCTCGGCAGCTTGGCCCTCTCGACATCCCCTGCGCCGCCCTTCCTCTTCATCTGAGCCAACTCTATGTCAAGTTGTGTGTACACGGACACGAACTCTCCTATGGCCATGCTGCAAGCTCCGGCGAATAGGCCGGCGAAGCCGGCTATGAGCATGGCTCGGGTGTCTTGCTTTACGGGCCCGCCGGCCCCCCTTAGG
>JAYMTN010000204.1:0-19665 GCA_036897425.1 Erodium trifolium
TAGATCAATCGTAAAAGTGACTCATAAACAAGAACACATATACAAGATTCAATATAAAAAGAAGAAAGCCGAACAAGACACACAATTTAGTAGAAGGAATACCAAGAAAGAATATAGAAAGAAAAAAAGAAAAAGAGCGAATATAGAAAGAAAAAAAGAAAGTATATGTTAGCGTAACCTTATGCTCGGTTACTTCCCAACGGGCTTAATCTTAATTTATTGGTCTTTCTCATTATCGTATTTGGTCAATAGGCTTAGTCCAACCGAAACACTAAAGATAAGCTTAATTTGCAAATTCGTACAACTGATTAGACAATCAGAATGATCTATACGTTATATGATAGTCAGGTGTAATTAAGGTTACACAAACAGCTAGCCAATAAATTATTAATCATTCTTTACCTTAATCGAAATTATCGATTACTAAATATACAAACTGAATCGTTTCGATTCAGTCAAGTTTCTAATCCAATTTTCCCTTGTCATGATGACCTAAGAGAAGAATGTTGAACATGGTTTCAAAAAGTGGCACACATGATTAACGACCAACCACCCAAAACCTAATTATTTACACTAACATTTTGGGGATAATAATTATTGGGAGGAGACATAAGCACAAAGTGGAAAACGTGTAGTGTGGGGGTTAGGCTCGAAGACACTTTGGTTTTGTCTACTAAATATAATAATAGTCGAAATTCATGGACTCGAGACTTGTTCTTACACATACATTGAACTAATTGGTCTCCTAGAGTGGATGTCAAAACCCCTTTTGACATGTGATTAAATTAAACCTTATCCACCTTGTCCTAAAGCAACCAAACATCAACTCACCATAAGTTATAGGATGGTGTTGTTGTTGCCACTCATGGAAAAAAGAGAAGAATGTTTGGTTGACCATCGATCCTTTCAAATAGTCAATCATTACTCAATGAGTTATAATTTTATACTTATCTTATTCTTTTTTAGTATAATTAGTGAAGAAGAATAGTGTTGAATTTGAATATAAGGACGAAATATGTATATGAGGGGTCATTACAATGGTCAGACTCAACCTATCATATGAGATATCTAGAGTTCGATCTTGGATATGTATGTATTTATTGTACTTTAGTTTTGCATTTGTTGTACTATTTATACATAATGTTGCGTTATTTTCTATTCCCGTCTGAAGTCTGTAATATATTGTTACTATTTACTATGCGTGTTTATCAGATGTATTTATATCTTCTTATTGATATATAAAAAATTTGACATCCTTTCCTAGAAACAACATTTGTATAAGATCCCCAAGATACCTTCTTCAACCTCATGTATAAAGATGGAAATGAGGATTTGTTTGATTTTGTTTCAATTACATTAGTTTAAAGCTCATATAAGCCACCACCAAAATAATTTGGAATGTGGGGTTTTGTTTTGAGAAATATTCAAATTTCAAATGCATTGGAACGGAGACTAGTCATAAAAAATAAACATATATATTATAATACAATTAATTGGAAACTATAAACAATAATAAAAAAAGGGCTAATCATTCGCAGCTACGCGAACATCTGAAGTACGTCCCTCCTCCTTCCAAGGGTTGTATCGGAGGGCCAATTGCAAATCAGGCAAAGAAGGGCTCAAGTCGAGATGGACAAAGCTGTCAAATACACACATGGAGTGGTCAGAGTTTGTATGATAACTTTGCGTGTTGTATTGGATTCCTCAACTACAAAGAAAAAAAGTGATTGTAGTGCCAGGGTTCGCGTCTCAGGTCTTTCTGAAACTATGTCTAACATTTTTGTTCGTTAATCATCATGTTCTCGTCAATCTTGAATTAATAGAATTATCGATTCATGCAAGAAAAAAAATACAAAACAAGAACTTATAAGGGGGTACTAGATCAAATTTAATGAATGGTTGAGATTTATTATTATTAACCACATGAATTATAAATATATAAACCTTTAAATATATTTTTATATTTAAATTCCTCTCAAAAGTACATGGGTCATTAGATAAAAATAGTCTTCCCATTTCAAAACTCAACCAAAATAAAACATTGTCTATGTATATAATGTGATTAAGAAAGCTCCAAAACAAAATAAAATAGTATACATACAAACCCCAAAATAGAAACTTTAGAATTCCCTCGATAAATAGAGTTAAAAAAATATTTATTTTCCTTGATTTGTGATATATATGTTTTTTTCCGTAGAGACGCACCAATCTAAAACGTTTTTTTTATGGTATTCTACTACTAATCAAAATAGTCTTCCCAACTCAAAACTTAACTAAAAAAACATTGTCCATCTATATAATGTGATCAAGAAAGCTCAAATAAAATAAAATAATAAACATACAAACCCAAACCAAACCTTTAGAATTCCATCAATAAATAGGGTTAAAAAACATTTATTTCTCTTGATTCGTTATATATATGATCCCTCCGTAGAGACGCACCGATCTAGAATCTCTTTTGATGTTATCGGATCAAAATAGTCTTCCCAGCTCAAAACTCAAACAAAAATCATTGTCTATCTATATATTGTGATTAAGGAAGCTCCAAAATAAAATAAATTAGTGTACATACAAACCCCAAGACCTTTAGAATTCACTCAATAAATCGAGTTCAAAAAACATTTATTTCTCTTGATTCGTGATATATGCTCCCTCCATAGAGACGCACCAATCTAAATTGTTTTTTTTTTATGTTCTACTATAGATCAAAATAGTCTTTCAATACAAAACTGAACAGAAAAAAACACTGTATCTATACAATGTGTTAAGAAAGCTCCAAAATAAAATAAAATAGTATACATACACCCCAAAGGAAAAAACATTTAGAATTCCCTAAATAAATAGAGTTAATAAATATGATTCGTGATATATATGCTCCCTCTCCGTAGAGACGCACCAATCTAAAACGCTTCTTTTAGTGTTGTATCAAAGATCAACATAATTTTCCCAACTTAAAACTGAAACAACTAAATATTGTCTATCTATATTATGTGATTAAGAAAGCTCCAAAATAAAATAAAAGAGTATACATACTATTACAAACCCCCAGAACAAAACCTCTAGAATTTTCTAAATAAATAGAGTTGGAAAAAAACATTTATTTCCTTAATTTGTTATATATATAGAGAGAGACCCACCACTCTAAAACGTCTCTTTTGGTGTTGTGTTCTATCACAACTAGAATTCCTAAAACACATTATATATATATATATACAATAATAAACCAATTCCTTATTAACCCAAATACAAACCCTCGATCTCCATTTAAAATCAACTTATCTTCTCCTCAAGCTCTACAAGGGCTAGGGTTTTAGTTTGTTCCCTTCGTCTGAATATGGGAACAAGGTGATCTAGCTCCTTCTTCCTCCTCCAATCACCTCCCCAAAGAACAAAATCATCATCTTCCTCATGAACCCTAACCCTAATCACCCCATGACCTCTCAAAACCCTAACTCTTCACCTTCACTCTCCCTCCTCAACCACCTCTCCAATGCTAGCGCCATGTACGATCCTCAACAACATCAACAAGTCTATTACAACAACAACAACAACAACAACAACCCTCGTCTCAATCTCAACCCTAATGCTAGTGAGTACTATCATCATGTGATCAACAATGGATCCGGCGCCGTCATGAATGACCAAACCCTAGCAGCCGCCTTCAACAGGCTGAACCTCTTCCCGGAGCCGCCGCCACCGCCTTCCCCGGGCGGCCGCCGCCGGTCATGGGTTCGGCGCCATTGCTCGTCCTTGCATGAGTTCAGGTCACAACTTGTACCCTCCCAATATTAATATCAATCCTCATGAACAAGAACAATACTACTTGCAACACTTGCATAACCTCTACAAGAAGAGGATCGAATCCGCTGTAAAGGGCCATCAATATCCTTACTTCAATCACGATCTTGATCTTCTCGGAGGAGTATCATCGCCGTTGCTTAACCCTAATGGTACTAGAAAGTACAATAGCAATGGAGGAGGGGTGAGGAGAGGAAGATCATCAGGCAATAACAGGTCTAGCTTCGAGGGCTCGAGCGTGCTCGCTTCTTCTTCTTCTTCATCGTCTCCATCGATCTACAATCGATGGAAGCCCCCGAGCTACTCCTCCTTGGAGGAGCTCAAGGGGAGGATTGGTTTCGCCGCGAAGGAGCAGCAGGGTTGTGTGTTCTTGCAGGAGAAGATCAAGGATGGAGATAGGGTGGAGATTGAGTTCATCTTTTCGGAGATTGTTGATTGCTTGCATGACTTGATCGTGGATCAGTTTGGGAATAGTCTTGTTCAGAAGCTTTTCGAGGTCTGCGATGAAGCTCAGATCACGAAGATCTTGTGCTCTCCGGCTATGAGCAATGAGAAGAGGCTCATGGCTATATGCACCAATGATCATGGGTAAGGAAACTCTGTACATATACGTATTGTTCTTTTCTCGTATATACTTGTTTATGACCTGATGATCAGAGAGCTCTTTCGCTTCTTTAGGGTTTCAACGGTGTGAAATCCGTCAGTACTATGACCTATTTTTATATTCTAACTGTGTTTGATTTTTTATGACAATTCTTTACGTGTGATTTTTCAAAAATTTGGAGAACTAATATAAAGTGACGAAATCTGTTGACTTCACATACACGATTATTTGAGTATCCCAACCTTTAAAATACACTCATGAATGCATAAGTTTTCAGTAGTTTATGCAACAAAGGGTCGACTAAAGTAGGGCGTGCAAATGAGGAGAAGGTGAGGGCAAAAAAAAAACTATGTTACCCTCAACTTTACACTATGTTTTACAATTTTTTGAAAAGTCACCGTTAAGAAGTGGAAGAAAATATCAGAGTACATTTAGGACGTGAAAATAAGATATAATACATGGATATGTTTTGGGTTACCCGTGAATTATATTAGGATTTTCTTGTTTTCTTGCTGATTATACCTGTTTATGTGATTGGTCTCTGTCTTGTTTTGTAGGACTCGAGTTGTTCAGAAATTGCTTGAATTCATCACTACAATGGAGCAGAAGTCCTTGATCGTGTCGAGTTTGACCAGGATTGGGCTTCCATTGATGAAGGACCAGAAGGGTCATCATGTGATTCAGCAATGCTTGAGGCTTTTCTCTCTTGGAGATACTAAGGTATGCATACATACCTATATATATATGTGATGTATTGGGATAATCGTAAAATAAGTATTGGATATATTCCCGTTTTTCGGTAACTTTGATCCAGAATTGTCATAAAACGTCATTTTGAAATAAAATTACACATTGCAAACAAAAGTTAAGTTCATGGTGTTTTTCTGTAATCATACAGAAAAAGAGTTACAACTAGCAAACTTCATGTTACATTTTTGCATCACATAAAAAGGAGGGGTTCGGGGTTATGATCGCTTATCACGCGACACGTGACTATCAGCCTATGCGTTAGTCTAATACATCGATTCCAATATATAAAATGAATCTTGATCTTCTTTGTAGTGTCTACTCCATCAAGTAGCAGAGAACTGTCTCGAACTCGCCTTGGACAGACAAGGTTGTTGTGTGCTACAACTGTGCCTCTCCCAAGCTCGAGGAGAGTACCTGGACCGACTCCTCGCGGAGATAGCTTCAAATTCCTTGGCCCTCTCCGTCAATTGTTTCGGGTCTGTCCCTTAATTCATCACTCAAGCAATGCACAAGTTCAATCTTCATGATCAATGTTTCGTTCGGTTCATCGGTTTTGCAGGAACTATGTTCTGCAGTTCGTGCTCGAATTGGACATACCACAGGCCACCGCAGGTATAGTCTCCCAACTCTTCGGGAACTATGTGACACTCTCGATGAACAAGTGTGCTAGCAATGTGGTGGAGAAGTGCCTCCAATCCTCTGACGAGGATCAGTGCTCGATGATCGTTCACGAGCTGCTTAGCAGCCCGAGTTTTCTCAATGTCTGCCAGGATTCGTACGGGAATTATGTTGTTCAGACAGCTCTGAGGGTTTCCAAGGTAAGGGGAAGATCTAAAATATTGTGTTCTTCGAAATGGGGTGGAGTTTTTTTTACTCTGTTTTGTGATATTTTTTTGTTGGTTTTTTCAGGGAGATGTGCATAAGTGTCTTGCTAATCATATTGTGAAAATGCTTTACCCTTTCCTCCAAAGCCATCCTCATGGGAAGAATGTTCTTCAGGAAGCGAAACCCACGAAGAATCGCGGGTTTAACAAGAAGCGGTATGGCTCTGTCAGGCCCGAATCTTTGATTTGATCGTCAGGATTCAGGTCATGAAGTCTTGTTGAAGTAACCTTTGTTAGGAGTTGTTGAGGTTGATTGTTGTTTTTTGTTTAGTTTGGCTGTGGTTTTGTACTGTCATTTCCTATGTAAACGGTACAATGTTGGCTTCATGTTTGTGTTATTTCCTTACAACGCATAAAGAAATAAATATATATTTAGACGAATAATAGAACATTCGAAAGCTAATCGATATGAACATTCGAAAGCTAATCATTAGGTAATGCATATTACACTGTAACTCATGTTTTGTGTTCTCAGAAAAAGCAGGCTGCAAATAACAAATACAGTCAAAACTCAAAACAAAACACAGTGATGTATAGGCTCAGTCTGAATCAGATGAGTCTGCATTTCTGCTTTGCCTGACACTCCGGGTTTGCGCTTTGGAGTTTGATGGGTTTACGGATGATTCGCCTTCAAGAAAGATGACTTGAGATTTAGCCAACCTGTCCTCGAGATCCTCGGTGCTGAACTCGTCTGTCCCACCAAGTTGGTCGAATCCTACCTGTGTAACATTAATGGTAACATTGTCATTTGTGTGAGAGATTCGTATGAACTTGATGTGTTTTTTAGACAACATACCACATAATCATCCACTAACATTAACTATAACATTGTCATTTACGCAAGAGATTCGTATGGACTTGATGTGTTTTTTCAGACAACATACCACGTAATCATCCACTTTGGCGTTCCTTATGAGGGCTAAGGTTGGAAGAACTGTAATCTTCAGCTTCTCGGCCAAGAAAGGACTTTTCTCGGCTTGGATTTTCATGAAACGGGTCTCTATATGCTGCTTGGCCAATATGCCCAAATGCTTATCCACCACCTGCAAATGAACTTTAAAACATGTATTGGCTCTCCCAAAAGTACAATGTTACTCTATTAAACCACAAAACTAAACTACAATCACCAACATGATTATTTACCTTCAGGGGTATGCATTACATATAAGCATATGGGATCATTGCAATAAAATTACCCTGAGAGACTCATTTTTTGCAACTTGTAACTCTCTTCTTTGATAACTGCAAAAAATACCTTGAACTAATAGCTTAAGGTACTTTTATGCAGTTATCCCCAAAAGCATATAGTACAGTCAAATAATATGGTCCTTAACCGGAACCTAATTATGAGGTATGTACCCACTGCAAGGACTCTCATTCTGTAAAGGAAAACCGAAAGGGATATCCTTCTCAACATGTATGGGAAATAAGGAATCAAGTTCTATGTGGATCAGCTAAGCTAATCTCTCTATTCTTCCCAACTCTTGCGAGGCAAGAGATTAGTAAGTTGCTGACCCTAAGATTAGTTTCAAGAATCTAGCAAACCGTTTTTAGTAAAAATAGCACAAGAAACAGTATCATATCTGAAAGACAGCCCATTCTAAAAACAGTAGTGTGTCTTAACCTTTGATCCAAAGTGCTTCTCAGTATCAGACTAATATAGCGAGCTTTCATTCTTCAGCATATATGCTATCAAAGAACCCAAAACCTCAAGCAGCCCACTTTATACCAATCTATGCTTACTTAACTTACACAAGTTACTGAGCCTAAGATTTGTTTCAAGAATCTACCAAACTATTTTTGTAAAAACAGCACAAGAAATAGTATCATATTGGGAAAATGGCACTATCAATACATACCAATGATACCATACATTCTAAAGACAGTAATGTGTCTTAACCTTTGATCCAAACTGCAACTCAATATCAGGCTAATATGGTAAGCTTTAGTTCTTCAGCATATATGCCTAATACAGCATTAACTCCTATCAAAGAACCCCAAAGCTCGCCCACTTGGGTTGCCGAGGTTTGAACCCCCACAACTCTGCACTCACTAAATAGGCCCTCTTGCTTCTGCTTACACATTCATGCTTTAAACATAGTAATTTCCCAAATCAGAACAAAGGGCAATTAAGTTCAGTTTCCACAATATCCTATAACAAGTACAAGTTCAAACAACATATGCTTAGCTTAGTACAGCATCAACACGACAACTACAGATGAACCCACAACTCAAGCAGCCTACTTTATACCAACATATGCTTCCTAAACTTACACAATTTTGCCCTCATCATTCTACCCATACATACATGCTAAAAACTTGATAGTTTCCCAAATCAGAACAAAGGGCAATTCAATTCACTTCCCAAAACCTTCTTTTTTGCATGAATATCACAATTTCCTAAGCATAAAAATCATCACTTTACAGTCAAATCCGACTCCAATTATTCAAAATTCCATCTCCAATGAGCAATGATTCGAACCCAAAACGAAAACCAAGTACCTTGCAGGGCCAGTTCTCGCGGTAGAAGTGGCAGACGACGCGGTCGCTGGCCTTGACGACGGAGAAGAACTCCTTCTCGGAGAAGATCTCGGAGTACTCGCCGTGGCCAAGGGAAAGCCAGCGGCTGCGCTTCTCCGCCATCTTCTTCATCTGCTGCAGCCTCCTCTCCCTCAGAGCCTCCAGATCGTCGGTGTCCATCCGTTCTAGCGCCGAGATCTCATCGTCGATCTTGTCCTCCACAGCTTTAGCCACTGTGAGCACCTGCTTCTCTATAATCTACATCGCGGATCGGCCACAAATAAGATTAACACCACACACCCACATACACATTTACAGAGATTTTGTATCCGTACCTCTTGGATCTTAGAATTGTCCATTGATGTGTTTTTGGGCAGAGATCTGTGTGCTTCGCTCGCTCTACAGCTCGAAATCGAAATGGTGATGAGGCCTGAAGATGAGTTTCGAAGGCGAAGAGAAGAGACGAACGAGGGATTGGCGGTTGCTCAACGCCGTCGTTTTAACCAGTTGAAAAACTGTAGCGGGAATGAGCTGGGCTTTGGGCTGGCCTGGCCCACGTTAGCCTTTAAGATCAATTTAGGCCTGGCCCACGTTACTCTTGCAAATTGTAGCCCGAAGTTTCATTTTCTTGCACGGTTAATGAAATGAAATGGATTTTATCCAAAATGGGTCATCTGTCATGCACGTGACTTCCAACGTTTTAAAAACACCGCTTATACTTTTATATCGAAGAGAAATGTGTGAGAAAAATATCAACTACTACGTAATAATTGTATACTTCGATCACTTTGTCAACACTAGGGTAACAAGTTCTCGGGAATCATACGCGAGGATTAGATTGAAACGATCACATGCTTATTCCTATCGATTTCGGTTAAGATTCAAAATACAAAGATATCGTATCCTTTTATCTCGAGACGGGATGGAACGTAAAAGAAAACAACATTTTATGACACAATCAATGAGATCAATATGGGTATTGGGATGATTCAAGCCATATGTTTTTTTTAATTATTAAGTTGGGAGCTGCATGGCTCACACCAACATTGTTATTGCATTAAGAGATTAACGAATCAAAGCGTGAATATTCTTCACATCGACCGAATTGAGACCATAGTTTAAATAAGTGGAGCCGCGGTTTACATTAAATCCACAGGTTGCACAATAATAATTTATGTATACTTTTCATCAACTCGTCATATCAATAAGCACGGATCTGTTAGGAAAAACAAGACTCAAAGAAGACCGGGGAACAAAATGCAGAGCTCCTTAAACATGGAGTAACAAACCTTAGGTGCTCCTAGTCAGCATAGCAGTCGGAGACTCGATACACTTGAGAAAAAACTAAGTTGTCGGCCGCCTGCTCTCACACTGGCAAAGGACCACTATTGAACCCTAGCTAGAAAATGTTCAGCTCAATGACAGCGGATCCAAAGAAAACGCGTCTTTGCGGTCTAGCCAGATATGCCAAAGACAAAGAAACCCAATACCGACCCACTCCGACCTAGATCCCACCCAGGAGATCCAAGACTAAAGGAAAATATTTGTTGAGTGTCTCTCAACTTCTGTCGGGTTTTCCCGTAAGATAGGAGGCCTTCTGGTTGTCCTAAACCGTGGTACATCGACCTTAAAAGTCGAAAAAATCAAAATTTTGATGCTCATTACTTCTGTATGAACATGTAATCTCAAAACTTTCTATACATTGCTGATAAAATTAAAGTCGTTAATTACGGTTGTAATTCACAAACATGACTATGTTCAGTCACTACAATATATATATATATATTTCTCCGTTGACTTCAAGCTCAACCACTAATCCTCGACTCACAACAAAAAAATGGGGCCAAGCATGTTCCATGGCACAAGCACTACCTATGTCCCCACTGTTCCAAATCAGCCGCAATTGACTCCAAGAGCTGCACTTCAGTTCCTATAAATTCCACTGTCAGGACCAAATCAAAAGACCAAATCGAACCCATTTTTACAAGGTCTTGCCAGAGCAACGTTGTCGAGGTCATAGCAAGAACACCATGTCGTCGATTGGAGCAAGCTATGCAAGCATCTACGTGCAGAAGAAGATGCAGGAAGATAAGATGAAGAGGAGAGAAGCCGGTGGTGCAGCTGCGGCGGCTGACCGGGGAGTTGTGGCCGGTGGCTCTAATAGCAGTAAGGTTCATCCTCACAAACCATCTACAAACACCGGAAAATACCACGATGATGAGATGTGAAATATCGGTTTCTTATAAAACGTTTAGTTGTAATTGTGGCGACTAGTCTACTGTGTAGGAAAATTTGCATCAGAGTAAGCTGTGGCTCGTGTTTTATGTATTCGAATGATTTGGACAATGGATAATTGCTAAAAAGTACATGACGTATTCGGCTTTTTGTAACTTGTGGCCCTCCTCTTCGATGATCATATAAAAAAAATACCATGAACTTGTTTTTTTTTCTCGGGATTTGTTTCAACGTGACGGTTTTATCCTTGGAAATTTAAAATTTAAAAATAAGAACTAAAGAACAAAAAAATTCAAATTTTCATATCCATTAAAATTTCTTATGTACAGTAAGGAAGAAAATTAAGGGATATGAAAAGTTAGATTTGTACTTATTATTTTTAAAATTTAAGTTTCAAAGGTTATAACCGTCATTTTGAAACAAATTACAACAAACAAAAAAAACAAGTTCATGGTATTGTTTTATAATTATCAAAGAAGAGGGATACAAGCAGCAAAAATGAATACATCAGGGTAATTTTTTTGCAACTATGCCTTGTGATAATTTACAATCATGAACTATGCATGTATTACAAATAACTACCTTAAATTTTAGGGATAAATGTAAAATAGTACCTTGAAGTATTCACTTTTGTGCAAATTGCAGCCTTCATTGAAAATTGCGAAAAGGTGTCCTCGACTTGCTTTTTTGTTGCACTTTGTCTAATTTTATTTTAAAAATCCAAACAAGAAGAAAACTAAGATACGTGAAATTTCTGGATTTTTTGTTTTTTATTACCTATTATTTTTAAAATTTAAAACTTCAAGGGTAAATCGTATTTTGAAACAAATTTTACACAAAATGCAACAAGATAAATTCAGGGTACTTTTATTTTTCTTGAACAGTTATCCCTAAATTTAAGTGTAACACCTACCCTGAATTAGCAAAGTGTAACACATACCTTCCATTTTGCTTCTTGATGCGAAACGAGAGAGAATGTACAGAGAGACATGTCTACTTTATGCTCCCATACTCATGGACGGATGTGGATTCTGGCTAGAAGAGCCTTCCTTAGCATAGTCGCTCGAAGCTAGCAAATTGACCTGCAACACACAACTCAAAAACTTAGCACCGCGACTTCTTTTCGTTGTTCAAAACATGAACGAAGAACAAAATAAAGCGTTTACCTTGAAAATTTCCGATTTAGAACTCGGACGCATATAGGCAGCCAAAATGCTCATGTTGAAATGCTGCATCAAAGTCACAAACGAAAAATGTAGAACTCGGTCAACGGTGAAAAGAAAAATCAAGTGCATAGTGAAACACAAAAACTCACCCTGAATGGATCACCCCTGAGGGATTGCACGAACATTGAAGTTCCCGAGCCCTTTCCCTGAAGAAACAAACACCAACTTCATTATAAAGAATGCTTCATCCACGAGAGTAAAATCGTTATTTTGAATAAATTTACACAAAGTGCAACAAGAAGACAAGTTCATGACACTTTTTTTGGAATTATCATAGAAGAGGGCTACAACTTGCAAAAAAACAATACCTCATGGTACTTTTTGGCAATTATCCCTACATGATACAACGGTACCTCAGGGATACTTTTTTGCAATTATCCCTACATGATACAGCGGTACCTCAGTTCTTATTTTTCTTCCCAATTTCTTGTTTGATACATCAATCTTAAAAAGTTCTTTTAAGAACAAAAAATTGTTTGGTACTCCCTTACTTCTTCATATGCAAGGTCTTGATCCAAAAACACTTTGATAAACCTGATTCAGTCGATAAAAAAAGATATATAAGCAACATCATAAGATTAGATTAGATTACCTCCAAGGATATGTCCTTGAGTCGCCTTCCGGTTTGCGCACAGCAAATCCGAACCACATGTTCATCGCAACTTCCCGTAACGATATAGTCCCTCCCGTTCATGTAATAAGAACGAGTATAGTTCTGAGTACTTCCCGTAGGAGGTATTGCAAAATCCATGTGGAGTCTTCCATCAACAGCAAGAAGTTGTTTAACCTGATTATACACGACCGTTAATTTCACCTTATCGGATTTGGAACAGATCTTAATCGATATTCAAGAACATTATGCGCACCGGGACCTCATATAATCGAATATGAGGTCCCTTAACTATTCATCACTAAAAATGAGAGACGTAGAATTAGGAAACAGGTTAATTGCAGGTAACTACCTTCATGAATTGCCCACAAAAGTAAATTTTCCAAAGACACGTGGCTACTCTTATGAATTTCCACGTGTCACCATTGTACAAAACAGACGAAAACCATCAAAATTTTGATTTATTTGGTCACATGAGTTTAAAATTTTATAAATGTTGCACAGCTACTCATTCCCATCTTTATGATTCCGTGGAGGATTTCATGAACGGAATCAAATTGAAATTCGGTAGAGAAAAGCACGAAAGTAAGCAGTTTCAGGATATTTCAAAATTTACACTCACGTGTAAGTGAAGTGATGAAGAAAACTCATAAGGATTGTCATCTGTTTGTAAAAAATCTAGTAATAATGGCAAATAAAGTATCATGAGGTATTCACTTTTTGCAACTTATAGCCCTCTTCTTAGATAATTGTAAGAAAGTATTGTGAATTTGTCTTTTTGCTGCACTTTGTATAATTATTATAAAAATAACGATTTTTCCCTTGGAAATTTAAATTTAAAAATAATAATTGGAACAAAAAATCCAAATGTTCTTATCCTCTTTACACAGTACAAAGAGCAAGAAAATTAAAGGATATGAAATTTTGGATTTTTTGGATTTTACCTACTATTTTTTAAATCTAAAATGTTAAGGTAAAATTGTCATTTTTATACAAATGACAACAAAAGGACAAGTTCATATTATTTTTAGCAATTATCAAAGAAGAGGGATACAAGGTGCGAAAAATGAATACCTCCAGGTACTTTTTTGCAATTGTCCTAAAAACCTATTGAGTCATGTGTGGACAACTCACATAGGTAATTATGTGCAATTTACAGAACATAGCTGAAGCAACAGAGAACCAACAATATTCAAACTCCTACTAACTGAAAAATACCGAAAACTAATCATGTGAAGTTCGATATCTGAGAAAATAAAGTACACAAACACTAAACATAACGGCATAACCCGATATAATTTAAAGATTACCTCATTATCGACAGCTGAAGCAAGAAGATAGTGATCGTCCGGAGAGAAGCAAACCATGACATTTCCCTTCGAGCTCGAAGCGGTGTAGCAAGGCCTTATCGGTTTTTGTCGCAAATCCCACATCTTGACGTCTTGGTCGAACGAGGAAGTCGCGAACAACGAAGGCGAGTGGTTTGCAAACTTGACGACGTTTATATGTTCGTGATGCATATCGGTGAACACTTGTAAACGCTTTCCACTGCCGATATCATAAAGAGATACATTTCTAGAGTACCCGCTCGCTAGAAAGAGCTCGTCCGAAGAGTTCACATGGACGGATGTTAGCTGTTCAAACTCTACGAAGGTGGTAGAGTTAATACCGCTATAAGTGCCGGGAACGGTCGGTGCCATGCGTTTGATATCGTATAAATTGATCGAACCGTTATCGGAACCCGCTATAAGCTGAAAATCAAGAGAAAAAGGCAAAACAAAATCACAAAAAGAATGCTGGAAAAATAAATAATGGCATTCAAGTTTACACGTATTTAACATAACTGCACTTCAGTTTAAAAAAATTCTAGGGATAATTGCAAAAAAGTACCCCCGAACTTGTCTTTTTGTTGCAATTTGTATAAGAATGATGATTTTACCCTTACAATTTAGATATAAAAAATAGTAAGGAAAAAACAAAGTATCCAAATTTTCATATCCCTTAATTTTCTTCCCTTGTGTAGCATACAAAGAGTAAGAAACTGAAGGAACATGAAAATTTGTACTTTTTGTTCTTTAATTATTAGTTTTCAATTTAAATTTCCAAGGGTTAAATCGTCATATTGAACAAATTTATACAAAATGCAACAAAAAGACAAGTTCGGGGCATTTTGTTGAAATTATCAAAGAAGAGGGATACAAGTTGCAAAAAGTGAATACCTCAAGAGTACTTTTTTGCAATTATCCTTCTTTCACCTCACTTTTTTTTGCCAAGAAAATGACAAAAGTACTCTTGATCATACCTGATCTCAAAAATCCCAAAGTATTTCGGTTGAATAGATGTAAATAGACTCCTTAACATATAAAACTATTAAAAAGCATTTCACATGAATCTTTTTACCAAAAATGATGAAATTGTCCTTGACCCTATCTCAAAAAAGACTAATTACCCAAAATATTTAGATTCCATGTAAAAAAAATGTTGAGTAGATATAAAAAGACTCCTTAACAGATAATATTATTTAAAAAAAACGAAAAAAAAATGGCATTGCTTGTATTAGGGTCAAGGACATTTTGGTCGACGAAAAAGAGCTCTGTGAATTTTTATTTGAAACCTAGGGTAGCTGCAAAACGAATTTGGAACTTAGGTTTAGCTAAGTGTAAATAACCCATACAAATATAAAAGGATAACACAAAGCTAACAAAACATGCAATAATAGAAAAAAATACCAATAACTTAACTTCTATTAACGATGTTTCACTAGATAATCACATACCTTAGAAGGATGGCTCTTCAGCCAACAAAGGCCCAACACGCTATTCATCGCTCCAAGTGACGGGATACAGCCAACGATCTTTCCATTTTCATGGTTAAGAACAACGACTTCACCATCCAACGTTCCAAACACCATCAAGCTAGAGTTTGACGGATGATACTCGAACTGCCTAGGACGAAAATTCCTACCCTCGTCTCCCAAACCGTTACCCGAAATCGACAATGGCTGCAAAAAGGGCCAAGCGGAAGATCCAACTTTCGCGGCACATAGCGATCGGGTGTAAAAATACCGAGATTGCCCAGAAGGATACGACGGCTCACGCTCGTGAGCATGCGTATACGTATTACTCGCTTTTATTTCACGTTTGTGGAGGATACTAACTACGCTTTCCTTATGCTTCCTTCTATAGGGTAAGGATTCGAAGTGTTGTGAGAAGGTCTTGGAAGCAGGTTCACGGTCGATGTCTCTAATGGGTAAGTTGTCGAGGACTTTCAAGTTTGGTAGCGAAGTTATCATGTATTCTCTATAATGTTTCTCAAAGCATATAGGTGAAGCGTGGGAAGAAATGTACTTTGAGGCGATGTACGTGGTGTGGTCTTTAGCGGCTTCCATGGGTTCTTCCTCGCCTGGGCTAAAGAGAGGACTCAAAGCGACCTGGAAAACATACTAGAAATGTTATCATAATGATCGAAATTAAGGAGAAGAACGAATAAGGAACATGATGACATCGCTTCTAGAATGCAACACCTACAGTAGGAAATGGAAAAATAAGGGTGAATTCTTTAAAGGGATAATTGCAAAAAAGTACCCTATGGTATTCACTTTTTGCAACTTGTAGCCCTCTCTTTGATAATTACAAAAAGTGCCCTGAACTTGTCTTTTTGCTGCACTCTGTATAAACTTGTTTCAAAATGTCGACTTTACCCTTGCAAATTTAAATTTTAAAAATAATAACTAAAGAACAAAATTCCAAGTTTTCATATACCTTAAAATTGTTAGTATTTGTGCGGTACACAAAGAGAAAATTAAGGGATATGTAAATTTGGAATTTTTTTTACTTATTACTTGTCAAAATTAAAAATATACATTGTAAGGGAAAAATCGTCAGTTTTATACCAATTGCAACAAAAAGACAAGTTGAAGGTAGTTTTTAGCAATTATCAAAGAAGAAGGCTACAAGTTGCAATTATCCCTTCTTTTGAACTATCTTAATGAATCGTCCACGAACAGAAAACTACCCTATAGAAAAATATGGACTTAAAACTGTCCTTTGTTTGAAACATTGTACACTTACTGAAAGTTCTGTTAAAATGGAGGGATCTGCAAGAATATTCTGTTTGAATGAATGAAAATTTATTTTATGACAAAATTTCCCTTGAGATGAAAAGTAAATATTTATTTTATTTTAACTACTTACGAGAAAAATGTTATTTTTCAAAAGGTTCAGGGTAAATTGGCCATTTTTTTAACTAATAGAAACAATAGGTAGCTTAAAGATAATATTTTTTTCAAAGGGTAGTTTTTCGTTCGTGGGGAATTGCAAAAAAAGTACCCTCAGGTATTCATTTTTTGCAACTAGTAGCCCTCTTCTTTGAGAATTGCAAAAAAGTATTCTACACTTGTCTTCTTGTTGCAATTTATATAAAAATGACAATTTTACCCTTACAATTTATATTTAAAAGATAATAATAAGTAAAAACAAAAAAATCCAAATTTTCATGTCTTCATTTTCTTCCGCTTTGTGCCATACAAAGAGTAAGATATTTAAGGGAAATGAAAATTTTGATTATTTGTTCTTTAATTATTATTTTAAAAAATAACATTTCCAAGGGTAAAATCGCCAATTTGAAATAAATATATACAAATTGCAACAAATAGACAGATTCGGGGCACTTTTTTTGCAATTACCAAAGGAGAGTGCTACAAATCCCCAAAAGTGAATACCTCAGAGTCAGGGCTACTTTTTTGCAATTATCCCATGAAAAAAATGCAACTTTACCTCATTGTGCAGATCATCCTGTCCATTCAACTCAGATATCACAGTTGACAACTGATTGATCAAACCATACACTTGCTGGTGTCCCGAAAAGTCAACTTCGCTATCATCCGATGAATCCTCTGCTGCAGCATCGTGACTCAAAGCCGCACTGCTCAATGAAAACAAATCCCTAAAAGCCTCTTCAGTGCTCGAATTGGGTTGATCGAGTTCCCCAATGTAAGATTCTCCATTTTGTTGTTGGCCCGTTTCATTACAACAAACCCAGTTCTGAAACCTGAGTTCCACCAAGGAAGGAAGCTTAGAAAGTGCCGCGATCGTCGTCCATAGATTCGATATCCTCGTATCGCACATCGACAAGCATGCGAGATTCGGCATGCAAGCAAAGCATTCTTCGCGGAAGCAGCTGAGCGAAGTGCTGAAATCGAGGTTGAGGGTATGCAAGTGCAAAAACTTCCCCGAAATGTTGAGCTTCCGAAAATGGGAAGACCTCAAGTTCAAGACTTGGCATGGCAATCCTCTCTTAGAAAGATCCCTAATAATAAATAAAATAGCCTTTAATACTAACACAATTCTTTGAATGGTAACTGCTATTAGTAGGGATAATGGCAAAAAAGTACCCTGAGGTATTCACTTTTTTCCCACCAATAGCCCTCTTCTTTGATAATTCCAAAAAAGTGTCATGAACTTGTCTTTTTGTTGCACTTTGTATAGATTTGTTTCAAAATGACGATTTTACCCTTGAAAAATAGATTTTTTGTTCTTTCATTATTAATTTTAAAATTTCAGGGTAAAATCATCCTTTTGAAACAAATTTATACAAAGTGCAATAAAAAGACAAGTTCAGGCCATTTTTTTTGCAATTATCAAATAAGAGGGTATATGTTTCACTTAAAGTAAAGAACAAAAAAATCGAGTATTTTTCATCTCCCTTAATTTTCTTCCTTTTTTATGTCTTAAGAGGAAGATGGGGACTACAACTTGCAAAAAAATGAATACCTCAGAGTGCTTTTTTACAATTATCCCATAGATGCATGCAATAAACAAACTTGGAGTTAAATTTAATCAAAAATAACATAAAGAGGCCATAATATGTACCGCAAAAAATCCTTCCCAAAGGATACATCGCGAAGATCAACTAGTCGAAGCTTATGATCGATAGCGCGCATAAGCGACAAAGCATATTCTCCGTTCAATGCACAAGAAGACTTGTTAAATATGTCAACTGCCTCGATCTTGGAGAAATCGATTTCCTTTAAGAAATCATGAAGTGGAGAAAAATCAACGTCCTTGATATGATCCAAGATAATCCCCAGGCTATGGAGCTCATGACGGGATCTTCTAACATCAAGCTGAATCATAAGAACGAAACCACACTCACATTCACTAATGAATACAACCAAAAACGTGTTTCAATTATCAATACCTATGACTATAATCATATGGATAAGGGATAGTTGCAAAAATGTATCCTAGGTATTCATTTTTTACAACTTGTAACCCTCTTCTTTGATAATTGCAAAAAAGTGCCTTGACTTGTCTTTTTTTTGCACTTTGTATCTCTCGGGGTACTTTTTTGCAATTATCCCCATGGATAATTTCAAGAGATGTATTTGATTTTCTTGTTTATGTAATGAACCTGGAAGTTGTGGATGCTGGACAAAACCGAAGGATTTGGTGGTACATTGTGCTTCCTGCAATGCCAAATGTACCTACAACCGAAAAACGAAGAAATCATCAAGCTTGGCTTCATTATAGAACAGATTGCAATGTACTTATACAGTTCATCTCCTTCATTTTCATCTATACTCAATATTTTCCTTCCATTTAAGCTTTAATCTTCAACAAAATAGGAAACAATGTTAGAAGATTAAAAAAATAACATCACCCACCATTGACCATTGCAAATTCTTGTCTACCAGTCCTTTGCAAGTTTCAAATCTCACATCCACAAAAACATCTAAAATCAACAAATTGAGGATCATTCTTCAAATGGGTTCAAAGCATAAACAAAAACTACAGAAATTAACAAAACCCCTTATACACAACTTCAGATTCAATTTTCTCAGAAACCAAACACATACACATAGTACATACAAATTAGACGCACGATCAAATAAGGCAAAATAAAGGTAAGAGGGGTTTTACCTGTGCACATAGTAAACCCAATCAGATTCGAAGAGGTCGACGAACTCACCAGCGGTAGAGGCTGCGATTGAGACTAAGAAGGCCGGGCTGGGAGGCGACGAAGGCATTGCTGACGCAC
>JAYMTN010000205.1:0-19663 GCA_036897425.1 Erodium trifolium
ATTTGCAAAACCTGAATACCTCAGGGTACTTTTTTGCAATTATCCCCATTATCAACTCACTTTTACAAAACCACAAAGTATAAATTTACGTGAAACATATACTTACAAACGCAACTGCCGTCCCTTGGCACAATTAACAGCTTCCGAATCTACAAGTTTCCACAAGCCTTAAAAAATGAGACTTGGAACAACTTTTGCAAATTATAAAAGACCGAAAGTGCAACAACAGATGGAACAGCCTTCACAACCTGTTTGAAGAGCAGTGTGCACAAATAGAGGACCCAAGAAGCTGCCACCAATACCAACAGCAACAACATCCTTCAATGCCTTTCCAGTGGCTCCAACCTACCAAACTTTGTTTATTACTTGACAATTTGAACATCATATGTTATGAAATTAGATGATCAAGAACAACCATAGATTACCCAAGAACCACCACGAATCTTCTCCGAAAAATCTTTGATCTTGTCCAAAACCTTCCAAACATCAGGAACCACATTCTTCCCATCACAATTTATAACAGCATCTCTTGAAGCACGGAGAGCTACATGAAGCACTGACCTATCCTCTGTACTATTTATCTGAAGTTGCCACCAAACAGCAATTAAAACCATCAAAACACTATTTTGCACACACTTCATTATAAATTTCCATTCATATGAGTTTAAAATGAATTGTGTATAAGGTAAAACCCAACTTACACGCTCCCCATTGAACATCCTGCCAATCTTTTGTTTCAGGCAAGCTGTCTGCATTTACACGAAGTCACGGATGATTAAAATAAAATAACTATACATCACTAATCCCAAAAGTGATATGACCTAAACCCACCTCTGCTAATTTCAAGAGTTTATCCATAGTCTCCGGAGTGGCACATTGCCGCGAGTAATCCAACAACATCCCATCAAATTCCCTACAGAGAATATACAAAAAAAAAATTGATACCACATTTACCCCAATTCCTTTTTTATCAGCAAAAAAGCCGGGAAATCCTACTCTAACCTAACCTCCACGCATACCTGCTCCCAAGCATATATAATTCGAACCTCCGACCTCAAGGAGGTGAGAGCGCTCCATCCTTCACTCAGGAATGGCACATTGCCAATTCTACTCTAGCATAGTCTAACTCCTAACCTAACTTACCCACACCTGCTCCCGAGCAAATATACTCATTGGGATTTGAACCTCTAACCTCAAGGAGGTGAGAAACATTTACCCCAATTCCTCTTTTTCAATGTTCAGCCTATAACCTAGAAAATCGCAATGAACAATAAATGATCATAGCTAAGTAATCAAATACAGAACCATACACCATCATTGATTGGCATCGCTTCTCATCATTCATCAACTCGCGTAGATGAGTCTTCTTAATCCCTTCCACATGAGCCTGCAAAATCAACACATTCCTTCCACATCAAATTAAAATAAACACACATTCATATATACAGTATCAATCAAATCCGCCATTCCCATACCTTCAGACCCTTCCAAGCCTCAGTGTCACTGATCAGAGCCGAGGAAGCCATTTCTTATCCGAATCACAAACAAATCCCCTTCACCACACAACAATTAGTATTAATACTACTATTACCCGTCGATTATACCAAAAAATCTCGTCAGAGCTCAGCAGCGGATGATATTTTCTCAGTAGCCAAACAGCGAAACAAAAAGGAAAATACCAAATCAAAATGGAGCTTCAATCGAGAGAAACCTCACACGAGATAAATCGATTTCGAGAAGAATCGAGAGCTAAGAGAAGGTTTCGAGAGCGATACCTGAGGAGAAAGGTGCTGCAGAGAGAATTGACGATGGTTTATTCTTATTCCATTTGTGAGCTTCGGAAGGTGAAGGAAGAAGAGCGGGGGTCACGTGATGGGCACGTGGGGATAAGGAGGCGTGACTCGTGTCGTGCTTTCTGTAATAAAAGGCCTAGGTCATGACCCCTTTTGTCCGAATCTCGCGGGTGCCACGTGTAATATTAACCGCTTTTGATTCGACTCGTTCAACTGTCCTTTTCACGTGTCGCTCGCTGAGTTTCTATTCCCGAGTTTTGAACTTGACAGTTAACAGTGTTATTATGGCCGGGAGCCCAATGTCTTAATGGGCCTACATGTGGCCCACAACTCCATTTGAAATGTTTGGCCCATCAGTACGAAAACTCTTTTATTGGGAAGTGATAATTGCACAAAGACAAAAAAATATATTCTCTTTATTAGTGATGAATTTATTTTCACATATTGTTTCAAAATAGCGGTTAACTAACAATTTTAAATTTTCTTATAATGTAAAAAAGCACGTCGCATAGGCTGACTAGCTAAGGCGAATATAATTGATTGGTTCAAATTCACTATGCCTTCACCTTATGGTGGTATTAGGCGAATCTAGCTTATTCTTTCAAATTCGCTTCGCCTGCTTACAGTGGTATTCCTATAACATTAGCGAATTGAGCGAGAAAAACACGAGTTGTGTCATAATTAGCTCAAAGAGAACGAATTTAGAGGAATAATAAATCATTCGTCCCATCAAACTGACCATCAAAAATCCGTCTTTTTGACAAATTGCACCCAATTATGCCCTTGAAAAAATTAAGCTATGTAAATGTTCAAACCTAAAACATAGGGATATAATCGTCCCTTTTTAATTTTATACCCATGGCCGTGACAATAAAAATACAAATTTATCATATTTTGAAAAGGAGGGTTGCAAATTATAATATTAAAAAAAACATCATATACTTTTCTCCGTAATTGCTGATTGGATCGGTTTCAGTTCAAGGTCATTCTCGATTTCACCCTCTCTGGCGCTGAAACTAGCTGAAATCGGAACTGGATTTTCCGGCGCCGGCGACCTAAACGGGTGTCGTTCCAGATTCGAGGTCGTGTGAGTGGGGAGAGAAGAGGAAGATGAACAAGGGCGGAGGAAGCGGCGGCGGAGCTGGTCCCACGGCGGCGGCGGCGTTGCAAGCGGCTCAGAAGCAGAAGACGTTGTTGCAGAGAGTCGAGACCGACATTGGGAACATAGTTGACAATTTCAGCCACCTTGTCAATGTCGCTAGGGTGAGCTTGCTTCAGATTCACTCTCTTACAGTTTCCAAACATTTTTTTTGCTTTGATATGCTAAGTCGTGGATGAATTTGCATAAGTTAGCATTTCCAATTTTACTTGTTGAGCTTAATGTGTGAGGTTTTGTGATTTTTAGGTTAAATCTCTCAATGATATGGTCTTGAGTTCAAACCTTGGTACATTATATTATTTTAGGAATTAGGTTATGAATTGCCAATAAAAAATGATATATTCTACGAGTCTATGACATATATGCTTTCTTCGGATTGATTTAGCTATTGATTTCCTCTTAGGTATCTGAAGGAGTAGAAATATGATTCTGCGTACATTTGTTGCCACTTGCCACTATTTGAGGACTGATCTTTGGAACCTGATATTGGTTATTGTAATTTTAGATACATCACTGATATGATTACCAGTAATGTAATCACTTATGAGTAGCTTATTTTTTCAAGAAAAGTTTGCCAATGATCCTAAATGTGTGTGCCGTAAAGAATAGTAATTGAGGAGGTGTTGATAAGTGTTTGTGTGTATTTGTGTACACCTAGTTGAGAACGAGTGATATGAACATGGGTTTTGAGGAGGTGTAGATAAGGTAGTCTATGACTAGGATTTGAGAATGTGTTTGTGTACTTGTGTACACCTGGTTGAGAATGGGTGTTATGAACATGGGTTGGCTGTTAAGTCCCCTATCGATGTGTTTTGAACAGCTATGTGCTTCTTACTGGTGTATACTAATGAAGTGTGGGTGTAATATGGATATTACAGTTTGTTATTATGGGAGCTTTGGGTGTATGTTTTGATGTTTTCACTTCAGAATTGTTGCTAGCTTAGTCTCGCATCAAGTAGCTTGAACTTAATGTTTGTTCTTTATTTTAAGGTCCTCTTAAAACTTTCTTCATACAGAAGAAAATATGTTGTCAATGGAAAGAAAAGAGATGTTGAGGGTGGGGTGTCTTTTTAAGGATCTCCGGCACTAGTCTTGTCCAACTAAAAACAGGGGGGAAAGGATTTATAACCATAAATTTCCATGTGCTGTTGTGTTATATATGTCATGCCTTGAATATTACCCTAAGGTTATTTAAAGTTCCATCGTTTTTGTATGCTTTCCCCTTGCCGTGAATCTTAAAATCTGGTTGCAACTTGTCAGCTGATTGAGTTTCTCTTTTCGAAAATTGAAAATGCTTTAGTTATTAGAAGGCAGTGAAGCTAACTCTTAATGTTGCTGAAATGCTGATGAGAACCAGAGAAGTCTAGAGAGCCTTGAGGGTTTAAACCTTATTTGCAAGTTGTCTGAAACTGTGCCTTAACGGCACAATCTGCTAAAAAACATACTTGTTTTCTGGGCTATGTAACAGACCATGAAAAATTAAGAACGAGAACCATCACAAGTATTACAAGCAACAGAACCATCACAAGTAGAAAACCTTGGAACGGATCCAATGGTTTGCTACATGCAAGAAATTATGTTCAATTTAATCTTCAACTGGTATTCACTTTTCCTGTAGGTGAATGATCCACCGTTCAGAAATTCACAAGAATCATTCATGATGGAGATGCGCGCAGCCAGAATGGTAAGTACTATTGGTGTTGCTTATTTACTCTCTCTATAACGGTAAGTGATTTCGACTCTCACACACACGCAGACAAAGCCACATATAATAAGCATTTTGAATTTAAAATTAATGAAAATTACATTACTGACTTAAGTCACTTAATTACATGACTTTTAAATTTTCTCATCTAACTACCCTAAACTTCCAAATTTCCTCACTGTACTCTATTTTGAATGACCTATTTTTGAATGACCTATTCTCGGGCACAATTTATGACCTACCCTAAACTTCCAAACTTACTAAACTCGGGCACAATTTATGAATGACCTATTTTTGAAAATTAATGAAGGGTATTTTTGCCATTCATTACTAAAATAGAGTATATGGGAAATTTTGGAAGTTTAATGGAAACATGATTATTTGTTTACTTTTGTGATACCATCTCTTGAATTTACTTTGGCATAATACCAATGGAACTATTATTCATTGAGTTACAAACCTTATGATTCGTGATCAGTTATCTGCAAGCTAAATATGTGCAGTCACTGATACAATGTTTTGTTAATTAGTCATTGTTGATTAATCGAAAAACAGGTTCAGGCCTCTGATTCACTGCTGAAACTGGTGTCTGAGCTGAAACAAACAGCAATCTTTTCGGGATTCGCATCTCTTAACGACCATGTTGAGCAAAGAACCAAGGAGTTCAACCAACTGGCAGAAAAATCAGAGCACATGTTAGCTACCATTGGAGAGGAGGCAGCTGCTAGCCTTAAGGAAATGGAGACCCATTATTGTTCTTCTACAGTGAGGTCTGCCCAAGCGCCTCAATCAAGATCATGAAACTCAGATCAGGCTGATCAGCAAGCAAGGTCACTCTAGTCTCTATTTCTAGTTTATCCACAATTGAGTTGTGTCGGCTTATTTTCAGTCTTGAGTTCGTCAGGCAATCAGTGATAGGATCTGTACTGGATTGTTAGAAAGGGGCCTTGGTCTGTACGTAGGTGGTCGGGGTCTGTTATTCAGGATCTTTAATCGAAACATTATTTAGTTCAAAACAAAAGTTTATTCAGTGAATAGGGTTCTTTGTTTGAATCCTCTGTTCCTGGTCTGTATCCTCAATATTCTACAGTTTTTAGTCAATATTTACATTTTGGCTCAATAGTACTCAAAAGCTTAATTTAGTAGAAAATCACTATTTTACATATTTTTGGAGTCATTTTGCAGTGTCATCTATTTTTGAATGGATGTAGCTGTAGGTGATATGCACGTATTTCAAATTATATATATTTTATTTGGAAGTTGAATTATAGCACTATTCATAAGCTATGCATTTCAAAAGATGTTGCACAAGATCTTCCAGCGTAGATTGAAAGAATGAAAGTGGAGAAAAAAAGAATTTGTTGACGTGTCGCCTCCGATTTTCTCTCCTGCTTCCGATTTTCTCTCCTGACGATTCTCTCTCCTCAGAGTCTGCATATTCATCAACGCCGATTCTCTCATGCCGATTCTCTTCTCTCTGTCAACGAATCTTCTACTTACACGTGTAGATTCAACCCATCGCCCCTCTACGGCAAAATCCATTGAATCCGATCCTAATTTTTTTAACAAGTTTCGACATTGAATTGATCTTTCCCATTGCCTCCATTGTGGATGGTCTAAGAGACATTGACATTTTGACTCAATAGTACTCAAAAGCATTTTAAATTTATCACCTAATGATCAATGCTCAACTTTTTTTATTGGAGGTCATGTAATTTACCATGGGATAATAAATAAATATATATATGTATACCTTTTCTTTAATAAATAAAAATTTAACATTATTTCCTCAAAATAATGAGCCTTAAATTTAAACTCACATCCAAAAAAGGCATATTCCCATGTTGCTTTAGTTGGCTTTTTAATCAATTTTAACAGATTCTAACAAAACAATTTTAAAACATGATAATACCATGCTACAGAATGAAAATAGCAATCCACAGACAAATTAAAGTACACAGTACCATAAATAGTCTTCCTCGGATTAAGAATTTCATATTTGCTTTTGCACATTCATATAACAAATCCTTACATACAAATTTTGATCCTCATTATCACAAATACATTCAGACATATACATATACATGCAAGTATGCAACTATTCACAATGAGTTCATATGCACAAGGAACATCTATAACATTAAAAAGATTCCATAAAGTATTCCTTGGACTTAAAACTGCAGAAGATCAAGATGGCATCTGCAACAAGACATAACAAGATGATTAAAATAAAAATGGTAAGTCAACTTTTGAAGACAAGAATTGACATATACTAGTAATAATTATTATGGAACAAAAACATTGCATATATTAAATCCTAAAAACAAGAACATGAACCATTTACAACAAAAATGCTCAGAAGATTTTGCATATTCATATCACAAATACTTTCATATGTCCAGACATATATGAGCAACTTCATCATTGCATCGTTGTTGGGTAACAACATTAAAACTAACATCCCATGATTATAAGAACAAAAACTTAAACAATGCAAGAGGTGTTAAGATTAAACATCTATGATTACATACTAATTATCCTCGGACTGAAAAATATTCCAGACGATCAACATGGCAGCAGTTCAGACCGCCCGTCTGCTTTTTTTCTTCATCGGAAATTCACTAATTATATACAACAACAAAAACCCAACAAAGAAAAAGTTAGACCTAGAACAACAAAATTACAGACCTAGAACCCATGTAACAATAAACCAAACAACAAAACCTAGAACCCATGTAAGAAAATCCACCAAAATTAAAGAGCAATTAACACTAGTGCTACATACAATTAGGCACAACAGCAAAAAAAAATATAATTATTTTTGCATAATTTGACAAACAAAAACAGAACCCATGTAAGAAAATTCACCAAAATTAAAGACCAATTAACACTAGTGATACATACGATTAGGCACAACAAAAAAGATAATTTTTTTTGCATAAGTAGACAACCAAAAACAGAACCCATGTAAGAAAATCCACCAAAATTAAAGACCAGGTAACACTAGAGCTACATACAATTAGGCACAACACACAAAGATAACTTTTTTGCATAACTAGACAAATAAAACCAGAACCCATGTGATAAAATCAACTGAAAAATGAAATCATGAAACAAAACGACAGATCAAAGGCATCAGATAATAACAAGAGTTATGATCAACACAGATAAATTCAGTGTGTAGGATAAGATAATTACTCATCACATGCCCAGAAAATCAAAATTTTCATAAACCCCAAAAACTAATCAATGAGATTAAGATAATATAGGTAGATTCATTTGACGCCATTGCAAAGAGAGTGCAATGGGCTGGTAAGATTACCGAATCGCTATAGCACCTCGTTATATCTCCTCTTGCATTGGATCTGCAAATTCAGGAGAGGGTAACAGATGCATATATATGTATGTATGTATCGATTTATCTATGGAACACAAGCTTCGCGAACTTTAAGGAGCAGAGTCGGAGCTTGGGAGCTGCGACAATGGTGATGGAGGTGAAGGTGGTGATGCTGATTTGGTTTTGCCTCTGGTTAAATAGAGCAGAGGAGCTAGGGTTTTACTTCGGATGCGAGAGTACAACCGTTCGAAGCACGGGGCCTTTCACAATCAAAGGTACAACCATGTGTAAATTTATTTATTTTTTTGTTTTTTTTTTATCCCAATGAAACATGGATTTTATTTTGTTTTTGTAAGCAAAAACTCATAGTTCATTTTATTAGGTTATAAAGACAAAAGATATTATTATCAACAATTAAACGACATACATGTTCTTAGACATGTCTGAGACGTTAACCTTAGATTTCTTGTCATTTCAGGTGAAACAAATAAGGGATAGATCCTTATTCTCGTGATGAGGTATGAATATCGTTTTCCCCAAATCGACTCTACCAAATTGTTTTTCTTGAACTGCATCTTGATCCTTTGGTGGGAAACCCGTGGAGGGAGAAAAAGAGTACTTCAGGTGGCCGAGGAGTGGCTCGGGGAAAGGATGCGGAGAAGGATCGAGTCCTACTTGATACTATCGGGATGAGGGGTGCCTCCTCAACAACACCTTGTGGGCTCCCGTCAGGATCATTTGACATGGCGAGGTTGAATAGCATAACTCACCTGATTGTTTGGTCCAAAAGGGCTTCTGACACTGAACCTCGTCCGCCCTCGACGATAAGATCATTTGGTTTAGCAATGCCACAGCAGTGCATTCGCTCTCGGCGTGAGAAGGTAACACGGGAAATGGGAGAAACATCACAACAGATAGTTACAGATCATCGTCGATCAAGCTCTCGCTCCTAACATGAGAAGCTAGCATAGGAAAAAAAAAAAAAAAAAAAAAAACACCGCGACAAGGAAAATCACAACGTTTGATGTTACCTATGTAACCTTATTTTGAAATGATATTTTTGTTTCAAATTTGTGTACAAAAATGCTATTTAATTTTTTTCCTCTTGGATCAAATTAATATATATTATATATGCGTATATTTTAAAGAAAATGTTATTTTAATTTTTGAAATTTAACTTTTATCATCAAAAAATGTATATGTCACAAAGGTGATGTAACAACCCATGAGAGCCACTAAACTAAAGCTGACTTGAGCAGCCTTGAACTTGTCGAACCACGAGTGTTTCGCCACGTGGACCAAATGTTGTCCGAATTCAAACTTCCCCTATATTCAACTAATATCCCAAAGCCTACCAGAAAAAGTCGGTTTTGACCTTCAAAGATAGTTGGTTGATATTTATGATGACTACGAGTAGTTTGGTTTGATGAAGACCCATTTAAGCTATAAGCTATAATTTTCCATGTGGTGTGTATTTTTTTTATAGAGTATAATATCATTTTTATGTTTTTAAATTAAATTGCATTTTATAATTACACTCTTGCGTTTGATGATATTTATAATAAATAAATAATTGTAAAATCGATACACTTACAAAACACATTGTTACACTTATATAAGCTTGACGAGTGTAAACAACGGTACATAATAAATAAAATTGATAATCGAATCTTAATAAATCATCTAAACAGTACATTTATAGAAAAAACACACTACATTAAAGGTGTAATACAACAAAGCAAGTCACGCTTGTTGAATCATTTTCAACAATGTTGATCGTAATGTTGAATCCTTCACTTATTTTTCATTGATTCATAAATTTTTATTGTTGTTTTCCCTACTAAATTCGTCCTTAATTTACTTTACGTTGCAGATGCTCTTAACGATCTATAATTATGTGGGAATAATAATATCGGTAAATTTATGTGTCCATTCTTTAATATAAGTTAAGATCTCCGGTGTTATGGAACATTTTTTTGTACCGTTGTACCCTATGTTGTTTAACCTTTCTCTGCTACCAATGGGCAATCTTATTTACAACGTGATGGTTGCGTCTCATGAGGATTTCAATATTGTTATGGATCGTCGTGGCCTGACTGATTGGAGAGAGGGAATTACAACATGGTCGGACTTTTGGGGAGGTGGAACATCGTGAATTTGGTTTGCCTCTCGTCGACTAGGACAAAGAGGACTTGGTTGGACGTCGTCGCACTCGGACAAGATGGTCATGGGAAGTAATTGTACAGACGCTACGACATTTAATTGTAACTGGCGGCATCTTGTCCGGTCATAGGTTAGGGGAGTCGTCCGTGGGCCAGATTCAAGGAGGCTAGGCACGCCAAAATAGCGTGGATCCTTCAGGTTGTTAAACTTGTTCTCGATCTCGACTCCACTAGATAGTGCATCATTGATCTCCAATATCCATGCAAGATTTTCACACCAATCTCACCGAGAACCATTATGCCTTCCTGATAATACGAAATAAGGAGATGTAGGACCATTCTATATCGAGCCCATTCAGGTACATCTTCATTTCTTCCACAGGGTGAAGCACCCTAGTTTGTCCCAATGAGTCAAGCCAACCAACCCCCATCTTCAACACACTCCGCTTCAGAAGTTTCGAGTCCAGACGATGGATCAGGGCGTCTCTCAAACAACTCGGTATATCGGATTTATTATAGCTTCGTATTCATTTATGTGCTAAATTTATATTCTTTAAAACATGGTCAAGTTATTATGATCCAAAACATTTGCACTTCGAACTTATCGCTAAAATTGTTCATTCATCCTTCAAAAAAAAAAAACATTTAGATTATGATTTCAATAAATATATAAATATTGCTTTATATTTATTCAACCTAGATTTTTGGATAGCCATCGTCATCATTGTTTTGTGTTTGAACGAAACAAACAGGCTACGAAAGCATAGACTCGCGTGCGAGAGTCCATCTTCTCCAAAAAAAATAAAAAATCCAAACGCTACAGCTACAGTTCGCCATGGCCATGGCTATTCCTCTCTCTAGCTCCTTCCCCAATTCACTCCTCTCCAACCTCCACAGCTCACGCCCACCTCTCCTCGCTTCCCCGCCCATGTAGCTCAACTCCCATGTCGATTGCCGATCCTATCCGTTCCTCACCTCCACCAGAAAATCGCCACCACATAGCTAGGGTTTTAGTTTCCGATCGAGCGAGCTAGGGAAGCGAAAGTCCTCTAATGGCGCGACCGAGTCACGAATCGTTATACGAAGCTGCCATTCCGTCGGGGCTGAATCGGATCAGGACTCGCGAAGTTCGTTCCAAGGAGGGGTTGAGTGCGAAGCCTGACGAATTGAAGGATTCTCGTCCTTATCATGGAGCTCCGAGGCCTCCACTGAATCACCAGCAGAAGGCCGCGGCTCGGACTCAAAGGGGTGGGAGGACTGGTGGCGCTTCGAAGGGTATGTGATTGTGAGTCCTTTTGTTTTAGCAGCTGATTGATTGGGTTTGATGTTTTCTGTTTGGTTCCCGAGAAAGCAATGGAAAATATTGTATGTTGATTGTTGAGTATGAGTTTATCTGTTTTCTGATTCATAAGTAAAATCAATCAAACGAAAATGGTACTAATCAGTAAATGAAAAAGGGATGATTCGTGTTGTAAAGTTTTCCTGTAAAACACAACAGGAAAATTAATTTGTTGATTATGAGGATGAACCATAATCTTTTGATATAGCTTAGAGACTTGATTAGTATAGAAATTTGTTGCTTGCTGGAAACAACTATCTCTGAAATTAGGGAAAACTCCAAAAACTCTCCATGTTCTATCGGAAATTCTCTAGTACTGGCCTTGTTCTATTTTTTTTTTGCTCAAAAAGCCGCATGGAACTTTCAAAACTTATCAATGTTAGTTTTAACTTTAAGTTAGTTTTTCAGTTAAGTTTAACAGAAATATAATTTTAACTACCAAAATGCCCTTATCAAACCTTGTCAGAGCTATACATGTATAAGGATATTTTAGACTTTTCAATGAAAAAACTAACTAAAAACTAACATTGATAATAAGTTTTGAAAGTTCCAGGTGACTTTGAATGTAGTGTAAGTGCTCAGCTGTAATCTAACTTTTCATGTTATTACTACAAATGACTGTTAACAAAAGTTTTGAAAGGGTTTGAAGATGAAGTATTAAGAATCACAAGAGAAGTAAGATAAACGAGCTAAGTTTATGTAATTTTCTTCTTCTCTTCTTTGAGCTTGGACAGTTCAGTTAAGTTTCCCGTAGTCTCCAGTAGAGAATTCCTCATTACTTAGTAGTAAATACATGTAGTAGATGAGTATGCTTCCTGGTTTGATGAGCTGCAGAACACAATAAAGGAAAGAAAATAGCTCGGTGGTTTGCATCATATCTATTCAAGGATTCCAGTCAAGCCGTCAATGACAGTTCTTCAAATATTAAGGTAAGCTTATTTGTGTTGTTTGCAAATTAGTAATATGCATAATTCATCTTATACTTCCCAAAATAATGTCCTACAACTACTTTTATGAATAGGTGTCCCAAAAGAAGTGTCTACTTTCCATTTTAGTTAGTTAAATAAGCGTGCACTATCACAACTTGAGTAGTGGATACATGGACGTGCTTGAGGGTAGAGGGTGGAAAGTTAAGCACTAAAGTTTGAATGCTTAATATTGACAAATAGTCAAACAGGACATGTACTTTGGGATGGAGTAATTGTTTATGATATGCTATTTTGTACTGACACATGGAAGTGGTGATGCTAATGGACAGGACAGTAACACAGAGGTGAAGACACAAGAGAAGGAAGATCCTACAAGAATCAAACAACATAAGGGGAATCAATTGAATGAAAAACAATCTTTATTGGAGGGTGTAGGCAGTAATAAAATGCCAAAAGGATTGAAGAGCTTTTCACATGAACTTGGACCAAAGGGTGGCATTCCACCGCCTGCCTTTCCACGGGCACACAGCTCTGATGATTTGAAGGTATTGTTTCGAAAGAAAGTACTTGACTTGGGTTGGCATTTCATGTCCATAAAAAAATGTGGGAAGTGGATTGGTAGTGTCATTATACAAATTAGATATAGCCGGTTAGCATTCTTAAACTAGAACAAGAACCGTTTTCACTTGAGTACCATAGCATACTCAAATGAAAATGAAGAATTGTCGTTATGGAAAAATGTCATTGTTGCTAATCATGGCACAAGGACTATGTTGGTGGCCTTATTAATTTTTTTTTTTTATGTAGAAAAGATAGTAAATATGTTGCTCTGCCTCATCTTTCTTTTTGTTCATAATATATATTGGTGCGTTTGTTTTCTCTCTGTAAGATCTCTGACTGATTTATTTATTTATTTTTAACTTTGATGAATGGGTATATAGGAGATTTTGGGATCATTGCACTCAAGATTCGATGCTGCTAAAGAAGTGGTTAATATGGAGCTGGCTAGTTTTGCTGAGGAAATCATCCAGCAGCAGGACCTTACTTCAACTCCTGTAGAGAGAGAGATGGTGGATGATCTTTTGGTTCTTGCCCAAAGATGCGAGGAAATGACCCCGTCCCAGTTCCGTGTCAAGTGTGAAACTATTGTTCAAGATTTGACTGAGAAAAGGCAACAGTGTCATTCAGGATTACCAAAATGGCTGTTCACGCGCATGCTTTTTATATTGACACGCTGCACTAGACTTTTACAGATTCAGAAAGACAGTGAACCAATCAATGAGAAATCTCTTCACAGTTTTAGGCAATGTTTGGAAAGTATCCCCGCACTTGAAATGAGCTGGCTGCCCAATTCAGGTATTTCTGATCCTGTACCTGGTTATGCTTCAGAGGAGAAGGATACTGCAACACATGAATTTCTAGGGAAAAATAGTTTATCTTCTCTCCCCGAAGCATCTTATGTATTTCAGAAATCTCAACGTGGAACCCTTGCACAAGCGAAACATCCCGATTTCACTGATGAATGGTTTCCCGGAGAGCCAATTGACGACCTCTCTTGTGGTTCTCTTCATGAGGAACTGAATTTAGATGAATCGGATTCAGTGATCTGTAGGATATGTGAGGAAGGTGTTCCATCTTCGCATCTGGAATCCCATTCTTATATATGTGCATATGCAGATAAGTGTGATTTAAATTGTCTAGATGTAGATGAGCGCCTCCTAAATCTTGAAGAGGTATTGGAACAAATTATAGATTCTCGGAATGTCAGTATCAGTGCCACAAGTTGCAGTCCTGAAAAATTTAAGCTACAATCTACAAATTCTGCTCTTGCGTCGGAAGGTTATTCTCCAAAGGTAAACGAATGGAGAAATAAAGGCGTTGAAGGAATGTTTGAAGATATACATGAGATGGACACTGCTTGTATAGATGATTCCCTCCTAACCTGTTTTAACTTAAAGGATCACTTGGGCTCCAAGCTCGGCAGCTATGGCCCATCATCCTCAAACGGAAGCATGACATCAGGATCTTCCACAAATACACCCAGGGCTGGTCATTTCGACCCCTTTTGGTTAAAGCACAATAATCCTTCGGAGCTAGAGGATATGCAACAGGTTAGTCACAATAATCCTAGGCATTTGGCAGATGTTCCTATGAGTTTGCTGGCATGTATATAACAGAGTATTCAGTAGTCACTGGAGATTCTAAAGTTAGTATATTAGACAGAGGTTAGAGGTTTCCCGAAGCAGTTTGGTGATTATTACTATTACTTTTTGGATAAATAGTTGCCCATAGCTTCTTTGACCTCTTTGTGTATATGTTTAGGGCATGAGGAAACTTATGCCGCCTTGCTAATCAAGCTAAAAAAAGGCTGCATCTCTAGTAAAAATAGAGTGGATGCCTGTGCCTGCACTTTAAATTATAGGTCGCTAACTTTAAATTCCTTCAAGTGTTAGCTGATCTGAAGTTTCTCCTATGCAAGGCCTTCACATGTGATAGTGGATAATTATAGCTCAAACCTCCACTTACTTGTTATACTGGTTCATAATGACAATTACATACTTATCATTTGCTTAAAATCATATCTATGGCTTTTATTTTATTTGTTTCAGAAGGATGTACAAAATTGGTAATTTCACTGCTTCTTTTTGCACTATGTTCTATGATTGCTACTTATACTATTCACACTATGATGCTCATTGAAGATTCCTACAACTTTTTATTTCTTGTAGATAATCGACCTTGCGGACATTGCACGTTGTGTAGCAGGTACAGATCTTGCAAACGAAGGGTCCTATGAGTTTTTGCTTGCTTGCATGCAAGACTTGCAGGATGTTTTACGACATAGCAAGCTCAAAGCTCTCGTGATAGATACATTTGGAGGTCGAATAGAAAAGCTTCTGCGGTATGCTTTTTATCTTAGATAATTCCTATTATACAATACAGTGCGTAAATTATTCATGCCATGTTAATGCAGGGAAAAATATATGCTTACTTTTGAGCAGATGCATGCAAGAAGACCTAAGGGCAATGACAAGCACCAGGAAAGTACTAGACTTCTGTTGGATAATGCATCCCAAAGTACCCTGGTTTCTACTCCACCTCACAAAGAGCGGACCAGTATTGATGACTTTGAAATTATCAAACCAATTAGCAGGGGTGCATTTGGGAAAGTCTTTCTTGCTCGTAAACGAACGACGGGAGATTTGTTTGCAATTAAGGTGAAAGTTCTTCTTCAACGAGTCATCCAACATTGTCCATTTTTTTTTATGAGAAAGAAAACAGGGAAATTCTACTCTAGCCTAGACTAACTCCACCACGCCTGCTCCCAAGCAAATGTACCCACTGGGGTTCGAACCTGTGACCTCAAGGAGATGAGAAGGCTCTCTTCACCCTCAGGCCAACCCAAGTGGACCATTTAACATTGTCTTGAGTTATAAATGAAGTTTGTTCGCGTTCTTGATCTGATGCAGTTTGATGCTTATGCAGGTGGTCAAGAAATTGGACATGATAAGGAAAAATGATATTGAGCGTATCTTGGCAGAGCGCAACATACTTATAACAGTTCGGAACCCTTTTGTGGTAATGTTCGACCTAAGAACACTTTTTAATGTACATTGTCAATTTGATCATTGATACATGTGTTGATGCTTTCATTTTAGGACATCTGAATTACAAGGTTTGTCAATTGCAGGTTCGGTTCTTCTATTCATTCACTTGTAGAGATAATCTCTATTTGGTTATGGAATATCTGAATGGAGGTGATCTTTACTCTCTGCTCAGAAAAGTCAGTTGCCTTGACGAAGATGTTGCTCGCACTTATATATCAGAACTGGTTTGTTACTGTTGGCATATCACTCCCGTTAGCTTTCATTTGACCTCTTGCTGAGTTACATTATATCATGTTACAGGTTCTCGCTTTGGAATACCTCCATTCCCTCGGAATTGTGCATCGTGACCTGAAACCTGACAACATATTAATTGCACATGATGGCCACATCAAGGTCTGGTGTGTAAACACAATAGTTATTGTTCTTTCATATATAAAGTTTAATTTGCAAAATATGAGTAATCATATGTGCTGTCCTACATGCATTGCAATTTAAAAGGCTGACCATAATCACTGCCTTTGACATATTTGTGTATAGTTTATTATGTGTTTTTTTCAGGTTATGGATCTTTTGGTACTGCATTCTTGATTTCTATAATCTTAGGAATTTATATAGAACGACGAATAGGATGATGAACAATGACTTATATATGTATGCTAGTTTTGTATTCTCTCTGGGCATTATATTATTGGGATAATCTCACAAAAGTACACTATCCTTGTCTTCTTAACTACTTAACTACACTTACTTTTAAATTTTCTCACACATATATACTACATTTCTGAATTTTCTCACTTTAATTTATTTGGTTATAAATGACAAAAATACCCTTAATTAATTTTCAAAAAATATGCCACTACTGCGGTAAGTTTTACCTGGGTTCCTTAAATTGATTAAGGGGTATATTTGTCATTTATTACCAAAATAGAGTAGGGCGAGGAAATTTTTGGAAGTTCAGTATAACCAGGTGAGAAAATTTAAATGTCAACGTAGTTAAGTAAAAAGGTGATAAATTTGGTGTACTTTTGTGAGATTATCCCTATTTTATGTCATGACTCATTTGTTACAGACTTACAGTGATTTGTGAATTTTCCATTGTTCTCAACATCACCTGCAGGTTGTTTGGCAATACTTTGTCTTTCTACAAGATTACTGAAGCTAGTTACAACATTCTCTCCTATATTCCTTTATTTAGTGTCAGTTAACTGGTCATTGTTTGTTTATATATTAGCTCTTCAAGAGCGAATGATGAGTCTGTATGCTAACCATTGGCTATGTTAGCAGCTTACAGACTTTGGGCTATCAAGAATTGGGCTTATAAACAGCACACTTGATTTATCAGGCCCTTTATCTGGACCTGGAACAAGTCCAGAAGCTTCTCCGGATGTCCATCATTCAGAGGCTCCACAAAGAGAATATAGGAGTCAGCAATCCGCTGTGGGGACGCCGGACTACCTGGCCCCCGAAATCCTACTTGGAACTGAGCATGGTTTGACTACAACCCTTACTTTGTGTGTATTTCACATATAACAGGCCGTTAGTATTAGCTCTTTGGCTTTGATTCAGGTTATGCTGTGGACTGGTGGTCTGTGGGAATTATTCTATTTGAATTTATCACCGGAATTCCGCCTTTCACCGGCGAGAGCCCAGAGGTATATTTGTGTTTTTCACTGGAATTCTATTTGTATTATTCTTCGAAATCTGTGTTCTTCTGAGTAATTTTTGTCTATGTTGATATCGATGCAGATCATTTTTGACAACCTTCTTAACAGAAAAATCCCCTGGCCTTGCATTCCGGATGACATGTCATATGAGGCCCAAGACTTGATTAACAGGTTGGTTACTTGGTTATCTGAACTGCAAGTTTTTCTGACTCCAGATACTGTTTTCCTTCGTATACACAGTGATTGATCGAGTCATCTTACATAATAGGAAGTTTTATCATCAGCAATTAAGATATAACATTGAAAGATAGATAGAGAGATCCCAGAATGGGATCAACATGCTCTCGACCAATAATAGGCTGTTACGATGAGGCTCACAAAGGGAAACAAAAAGAAAATTAGATCAAGGATTGGGCAAAACAGTAAAATGGACTCCTAACGGCTACTTTTATTTTCTAAATTTCGTCTGCTTATGTGAATGACTTGTTCATGGAGTCCACCCCAACTGATTGGGGAAATGGCTAAGTTGTTGTTGTTGTGTCTGCCCTTCTGCATGATGTACACTAAAACCATCCTATTAACAAGAAAATGCTAATGAAACTGGCATTATTTTGTTTCATCTGTTGCTCCAATCTAGCTAGAGGCATATCTTGCTCACAATTCTAACGTAGCAAAAATTATGTTTTTACATAGAGTTTGAAGTCTGACTGGAATTGTTTTGAGATCGGGTTTCTAGTTGAAGAATAATTCACACTGTGGTTGTCTTTAGGTTGCTTGTTCACGACCCCAATCAACGTTTAGGAGCAAATGGAGCTGAAGAGGTCATATTCTGTTATCTAAATTCTGATCATACAATATCATCTCCTTATATTGGAGACAAAACTCTTGAACAAGTCTTCTGATAATTTTGAACATTTTACAGGTAAAATCACACCCTTTCTTCAAAGGAGTTAACTGGGACACCCTTGCGATGCAAAAGGTCTGAGATTCATGATCCTACTTATGTTCTTGAGATACGAATTTCTTAAATTTTTGTATGATATATCAGAAAAATATATATATATATAGGGGGATTATGTACTACAAACACTAGTTTACTATTAGTGTATCAATTATAATCCTTATGGCCTTTCTGAGATGTAATATCTGCATATCTTGTTTGCATTACTAACTTCTTCCTCCTTTGTTCTGTTAATAGGCTGCCTTCATACCCGTTCCTGAGTCTGCAGATGACACTGGCTACTTTGTATCGAGATTCTCTCAGATCTCTAGTCTTGATGATCAGAACAGTAGCTGTTCTGGTAGCGGCTCTTATGTCTCGAACACAAATTCAAAAGATGAGGTAAATAATCTCATATCTCTAAATGTCTTGATTAAGATTTGCATATTTATAGTTTCTTGGCAGAGTTATAGTCAAGATCTTATTATCTCTCTCTTTCCAATTGGTAGATGGACAAATGTGCTGACCTGGCAGAGTTCGATTCTTCTCCTCTTGATCTTTCTTCCATAAATTTCTCTTTTAAGGTGAGTTGATAACCCAGTAAATACATCTTCTTTTTTATCAGCAAAATTAAACTTACCAAATTATTGGGGATAATTGCAAAAATGTATCCTCATGTATTCATTTTTGCCCTATCCCCATCGCGATAAAATCTGTATAGAAATCAATAATCACGAATGGAATAATAATTCAATAATGATTAGATAAGGGAGTCCAAGGTTCGATTAGTATGTATTGTTTTATAAGGTAATGTTAATAACATACCCTCCGCGACCTTTGATTTGCAAAAACACACGTATAGGTGTTGGTTTATCACTGTCACCTTTCGTTATTGTTAAAAAAACACGGATTCCGTTACTTTGGATCACGTTTGTCTGACGTCGTTAGCCAAACTTAACGGAATCCATGATTTTTTTATAATAACGAAATGTGACAAGTGTGTTCCCGATAAGTCAACACCTATACA
>JAYMTN010000206.1:0-19634 GCA_036897425.1 Erodium trifolium
ATTACAGTAAAACCACATTCTTCGTGGACACGCTTGCTCCGCTCGCGCCCTCTTCCGTGTAGGGTTCCACCTCTTTCGTATGAGTGGCCACCGGCGGCGGCCAGGCCGTCCAAGGTCATCACGCAATGATATGCATTGGGATTGCACATACGATGCGAGTGTAGACGTGTTCTCAGACTATAATGCTTCGTTCTTTGAAAGTGATGATTCTGAATTGGATCGGCTGATCAGGCAACGCTTCCATCGACGGCGCCATGAGCGATCTCGCCATCTTAGTCGATGGCCGGATTTGCGGGATTGGCTAGAGGAGAGACGCTTGTGGGATAAGGTCGACCTGCCTCGCTGTGGCTGGGCACGAACCTCTACTCAAGGTTCTCCGCGCTTTCGATGCCGCCACGGACGTTCTGCTCCACCACCGTCCTATTCTCGACCAGTAGCGAGAAGCAATTCTCAAGCACAAGCCCTTGTGCCCGTCTCTCAGTCGTGACGTTTGCTCCTGCTTCCACCTTGGTTGTGGCGTCTCAGGGCGGCTCTGTTTTGGTTGGTACTCCATAGGTTAGTGTAGGGTCCGTTGCATTTCCCTCATATTTGAGGAGGCGTGAACATTCTCGTGAAGATTGTCCTAGGTCTGCTAATGCTCCAGATTCGCTCGTCCTCTCGGTTACACCTATGCCTCAAGGACATCATGTTCTTGGGGACTCTGTTGCACCATCATTCGCTGGTGTGCTTACTGTTGGCCAACCCCGGAAGGTTGGTTACAAGGAGACTAAATTTGGTGAGACAGGTTTGTGACTAATTGTATGACCAAAAGACTTGTAGTGGAGAATCGAGAGGTATTGAGAGGGAAGGGAGCTAAACCCTCTATCCAGTCCCCGCTTAAAGATTTTTCGGTCTTTGTTGCTAACCTTGCGTCGTCAACAAGCGACCAACTGAGGACCTTGTTCTCTCATATTGGTGACATTGATGTCGTTGATGCTGGGACAAAATTTGCTTCCAAAGGCATTCGGTTCGCTTTCGTGTACTACAAAAATCATGGTGATCTTGTGCGCGCTGCTACTTCCTTGAATGGGTTTCTATTTCAGGGACGCAAGATACGAGTTTAATTGGGTAAGCATCTCAAAAGATATTGTGCTTTGTTAGCTGAGAAACCTTCCTCCTGTTGTTGTGATTAGGTCTTTCACTAGGGTCTTGTGCCCGTCGACTTCTGCACCCTCTAGGCTTAGTTCGGACAGACCATCGCGGTGTTCTCTTTCTTTTGCTCCTGGATTTGAGACATTGTCGGCCTTTAGCGTGATAGGTGTGGCTAATACCTCGGCTACGGTGCATGCTCTCATTATTGGTCTCCAGCTTGCTGGACTTATCGGGGTGGTATTCGTCGAGTTGGGCTCGGGGTATTTTTGCTATATTGTATGGATCAGGATGTTTGGGCGTCCTTAGCGGTTGATCATTGGAAAGCTTTGTGTCCTTGGTTCTTTCCGTTCACTGATTGTGCTGATAGGGTTCTGTATGGAGGGCGCCTCCTTTGGGTCGATTTTATTGGCCTTTCTGTTGTGTGCTGGAGTAGTGACTCGATTTCAGAGATTGTAGGGATGTTTGGACTGCTTGTTGTCATTCACCCGCGCTCCCTTTTGCTGGCCTAATCGTCTAGGGATATAGCTCTGGTCCACGTTCCAACTAATTCGGTAGGCAAGTGGGTGGTTGAGGCTCAATGTCCTAGATTCTGTGCGAATGTGCTTATCGAGGCATTGTTTGTTGATTCCCTACCCTTTGTCCCTCAGGGTGGGCTGGATGTAGGCGTTTCCCCGTCTATCGAGATTAGGAGCCCCTCTTCCATTGTCTCTTGCCCGAGCTCTCGCTCGATTATTTCCAGTAGTGTAATTGCCTTCCCCATTTCCCTGGCTGACCATTCTACACCACTGCAGGCTTCGCCTTGTAGTACAGGGGTTTCGCCGACTGCCGCTTTGAGATCAACGGGTAGCAAGTCAGGTAGGTGGGCGAACAGGGTGGAAAACGACTCTAATGACTAGACCTCTACTATAGACTTGTACGCTGGTCTTGATAGTGCCCTCGTATGATCATAATGCCACACTCCCCTTCAACAAGTATGAGTGGCCGACGTTTGTTCAGGAATGCTCCAAATGGCGTCGTATCACCGAGTTTAACCTCTAGTTTCGACGGTGTTCTTTTTTGTTGGTTCTCGGGTGTGCGTAGTACTTTCTTTTTTCCGTTTGCGGAAATAATAAATCGGTACTTCGTTTTATCGTTTTTTTCCCCATTGCATGGATTTTCATTTTTTTTTTCAATTGGAACGAGAATAGATCGAATCAGTCTTTTCCCACTACTACTTCAAATAGATTGGACTGTCGATTCAGATTCTATTTCCCACTATTTTTCTCCAAATTCACCTCAATTGGCTCGGAATTAGACCGATTCGGTCTAATCTCATTGTGGATTAGACCGATTGTAGATGCTCTAATAACACAGTGGCCATCCAAGAAAAATTATCCAATAATATTGACTGCTCCAAGAGTTCGGAAACTTGAAGTTGAATATGAAAAAGAAAATATTACAGCAAAAATAGATGCATGGCCATGTGTTTTGTGTAGAAATGAGAATTCCCCCAACCTAGGCGAGGCATATATGAAAATGGTTCAAAGTGATTTGGGGACAATGAAAAGCCATCCCAACCCATATCCGGAGTGCCAACAATTAAGATGATGAAATAGACAAGCAAGTATGTTGCAGGGTCACCATCTAACTTTTGCCCCTATCGTACCTCTTTCACTTTCAATCTAAATGCACTACTAGCCCTTCCAATACAGAGCCACTGAATCGACAACAGAACACCATCTCATTAAATGAACATTAGCAAATCATACTCAACTGTATCACACCACACGAATGCATAATCATCTCCTCGTCTTGCTGGGATTGATTGTAATGAGGCTGAGCTGTATGTCAGCAGTCGATTCATTCATAGATATGTAGTTAGATCATCTCCATGTACTCGTTTTCTCTCTCTGAAAAAGTTTAGTTTAAATTTGTAGTTGTTGATAAAAAAAAAATCATCTTCTCGTCTCTACGTATTTTATTTCTCTCTTGCTATCAGTGTAGATATGTGCCGAGACTGAAAATGTAGGGTTGTGAGACCACACCGTGAATCCGAGGTGCACCGAATGGTCCCAGGGAGAGAGAGATGTTTTGTGGTGTCATTTTCAAACCAAATGTGGAAATGCAAGAAACTCTTGATAGAGACTTGTGTCTCATGCTCCTCCATAACTCCTCCAACTACTCCGCCTCCCCCTCCCTTCCCCTATACTCAATTTTCAACTCTAAACTTTTTAAGTTAATACTAATACCAAGCAGCGACGACAGGCGTAAAGATATCTTACTTCGGAGATTATAAATTCAAAGTATATTCGATGATATTGAGTGTCGTTACAGTCTCAAGTTCTATTACATCGAGATCGAGAGAGAGATTGGAAGTACTACAATTACATTACATGTTGATTAGTGACTTTGTCATGGAAGATAGAGTTAAAGGGGGTAGTCTTTTGGGGGGACCAGGGGTGGTTGAGAGCTGCAGAACTAACAACTCTATTAGGGGATCAAATTACCAACTTTGACACTTACAGCCGTCACAGTGGGGTAAAATTAAAAAAGAGGGATTTTGGCGGAAAAGTTATACTTTTTTTCTCTCCCCTTGATTGTGCAATGATGAAACCGTCGATGTCGAAAATGGATCAATTTGCTCTCTTCAACATTTCTTCTTGCGGTACCTATTGATTCTTCTGTCTTTCCTGCAGATTCTTCTCTACATGTTGCTCTATAGAATCGACTTTTACTGTGAAGATTTGAAAAACTATAGAATCAACTTCTCATTGTGATGCTCAAAGAGGGTTGTGAACTTGGAACTATTACAGTCTTGTTAGGATGGGAACACAAGACATATATCATATGTACATGTGGTCCAAAAAGAGACTTGCATAGATATTGAAACGGGTGACAAGCCCTGTCTCTGTGGGCTCTTGCGAGCTGAGGAGGTATTGAGTCTTCATAAAGAGTTGCAGTATCTTGGTCCCATTGAAGCTAGTGATAGAGATTGAGAAACATGGCGCTGTTGTTAGCTTTGAGTCATGATCAACTTTTTAGTTTTACCCACCACATGGCCCTAACTTTGCGATCCAAAAATAATCTCAAACATGTTTGTACAAATTTTAGATACTAATGTAAAGTCTTGTATCCAATAAAAAAAAATAACACATCCCTTTTAGACGTGTAATCTAATCCGATATAATTAAATAAACGCTCACTCCATCATACCTTATGATCTAACTCGATAGTTATTTTCATCTTCTAAACTTATAACAAAGATACTAGAGAGTTTATCATAGATATAATTATTTAATTAATACTTACTCTTGACGAATTGAATACAAAACGATATGTTTCTTGGTTCTAGTCTTGGAAGTAGCAGTGTAGTGTGGGAGGTTGATCAACAGAATAAATATTGCACGACTCCTCTGAACTAAACAGACCCTGATCTTCCATTTTCACCAGCTGCGGTTGCGCCGCCTGAATCAGCCTCAGATCCGGCAATTGAAACCAGTTCGTTTGCTCCGGACAGCCGAAATTCGGAAAACCTGTGCCTGGCGGCGGTGAAAAATTATAGAAACCTCCCATTTCTTCCTTGAATGTTCCATTGGAGTCGCTATCGGATGACCCGATGTCTCTGAAATCACCGTAACTCTTCACCGCCGTCGCATCGCCGGTGTCACGAAAACCGCCGGACTTGCTCTGTTCCGGGGAAAAGTTGTTACCGGCGTAATCTGGCATCGCGGGGGAAGTAGAATTCTCCGCATTTCGCCTCTGCAGCTTCTCTTTCAGCTCTTGAAGCTTCAATTCAAATCGAATCGATTAGCAAAAAAATCATTTTTTTAAGGATACCCAAAATGTAATGTGATCTACCTCAGCGGAGAGAGCTTCCTTCTCTTTCTGCAGATTGTTGAAGTCGGCGTTGAGAGAATCGTAATTGGCTTTGAGGAGGCGGAAATCTCTCTCGAGCTGCTTGGTCTTCCACCTTGCGCGGCGGTTCTGGAACCAGATGGCGACCTGGCGCGGTTGCAGGCCGAGCTCTTCCGCCAATTTGAGCTTCTTGTCGGGCTCGAGCTTGTTCTCGACCTCGAAGTACTTCTCCAGGGCCCTGACTTGGTCCATGCTCAGCCGCCGCTTCTTCTCCAACCCCAGACCGCCCTCTTCGGCGCAGTCCTCGCTCTCTAGACCGTCCAGCATTGCCTGGAACTCTCTGCTGTACACTCGACCGCTCTTTTGGTTCCTCCGCTCCTCTGCACCAATCGAATCAAGTTTTGTCATTTCCGACACCCATTTGAGAATCAAGAGAAACCCATAAAGAAAATCCAACAACAGTTCGCAATTATAAAAAAAATGAAAGTTGTAATCATTACAGGGGAAGAAGACGACACCTTTAGATGGGCAAAGGGACACGATAGCTTCCAATGAATCCGAAATGGTGAACTGATGCTGCTGCATAATTCAAGCAGATCTTACAATAGATACTTTGATTTTGTTCGTTTTGGTTTCTGGGTTCTTCTTCTTCTTCTTCTTCAGAGACAGAGAGAGAGAGAGAGTGAACCGAGACAGGGTCAATTGCTGGTTTTATATAACACTAATTCCCCAACTTGTTTTTCTTTCCGGAGACGAAGCTGCAGCCTCCTATATTTTCCTTATATAATTCCATGGCAAGTTTGCAATTTATGGAGCAATCTCTTGTTCAAATAATTAGATAAGTATTTCCACTTTCCGTTTTTTTTTAATATATAATTAATAAATTAGGATTGTATAAGGTGACTTGACTATCACCACATGAATAACATGTGGTTTGTTTTACTGCCGTCTACATCCTCACAGTAAAGAGAAAAACAGAGTTTTGTACTGATTTTGATGTATTAGTTATTTAATATATTACTTGAGAGTTGTAGTAATAAATAGGTCTGAAGTTTTCAGGTTAAATTCTGTGGTAACAGTTGAAGAGAGACCTTTTTTTTTTAAAGAAAAAACTAATTTTATTAAGAAGAAAGATCAGGCCTTATTATAAGCAATAAAGTGAAAGATAAGGGAATACCACTTTTGAATCATCGAGTTATGAAAAGTAAATTGAGTTACATCTCCTAAAGCATCTGAAAAGATCAAATCTATTTTGGACGCAGAGCTCCATTCATGGAGCAGTGAAGCCGGCAGATCCTTGTCGAGAGAGGAGTGGGATGGTTCTACTCAAGGAGCCGTGTCCAAATCTTCGTAATTCTCTGCTCGGACTTGGGTGTGTGGATTCTGGTTGCCCCTTAGTTGGGGGTTTCTTGGTGTTGGCTAGAGGCGAGTTTCTGGATCTGTACACATTTGCTCATGTCAAAGGATTTTTCTCTGCTCGATCTTGGGTGTGCAGATTCTGGTCGACCTTTAGTTGGGAGTCTCTTGGTGTTGGCCAGAGGTGAGTTGTCGGATCTACTCACCGAGGATTGAGTAAGGGATATGGGTCGGTCCATGTGGTGTTGGCCAATCGATCCCATGCCTTGGCATTTGATGGAGGCTGGAGCGTGTAGATGAGTTGTCATTTTTGTGCGTTGCTTATGGTAGAGTGTGGATGTCGGCGTGTGGTGGTCTCTGGCTTGTGGCGGGTCCCCTTACTGTTGGTAGATGGTTTGTAACTTGATCAAATTTTGTTTTTCTCTTGGGTGAGTTTACCAGGTTTTGATCCCGTTTTTGTGGGTTTCTAGCTCTTGCGCTCTAGGCTCGACCGAGTAGGTCCTGTTGGTTCATACTCTGACAGGTTAGGTTATTTTTTTTCATGCTCTAGACTTTACGTCTGTTAGGTTTTGTTTTTGGCTTGTTTCATTTGCTTGTGTTTAGTTTCCGTTGTACTTTAAACTTGTTGATTTGACAGGTTCCTTCATTCGTTATCCAACTTGAGCAACGTAGAGCTATTTATAAAACTTCGCCGATCGGAAAACATCTAAAGAAGATCAAATGTCCTCAACGACAGATCGTTCCACGACATCAAACTACCTATCACGAACACTCGAAACTATATTTAAAGCACCCAATTCCACATCCAAAACTTATCAATCCTTTGCCACACACCACCCCCACCCTTTAATCTCTTAAAACCAAGCAGCTAGACGAGAGGATTAAATTAGTGCATGCATGTAGGTAGAGAGATATCTGAATTACACAGAAGATAACATCAAAATCAAATTAGTGCATGCATGTAGGCAGATTGACCTGCAAATGGTCAAGCATTGACATGCCAACTACAAATAAATGTGGCTTAAAATAATATCCAATACCATGAACATGGCTAGCTAATTCTTGAGCTTACCAACATCAATAGCACCTCAAATTCCTCCCATTTCAAGTGACCAAGTAACAAGTTGTCCACTAGATTCGAACAGGCAACCAATCTCCCATGTGTCTTTATTGTGTCGTGATATCTAATAATAACAAATAACATCAAAGTCCACACACATATATTATTTGTTGATCGCTTTATCATATATTTTAATTTAAACAAATGTATCATTTAGTAGCTGAGAGATATATGTGGAGGTGGAGGTCAAAATGTCAAAAATCGATTTATGTACATAAATTTTATGATGTTTATTTAATATTGATAAGATCTATATTTATTTTCCTACATGTTACATGATCCAGCTTTTAAGTCATTGTTATTATGCTTTTTTTCTTTCTTCCATGACTTTTTTTTTTGTATATGATAGATATGAATCTTATATATCAAATGAGAAGCATATGATGGAAAGATTGTGGATGTCATAATCCTAATGAGATGTATTGTCAAAGGCTAGACGAATTACGTATTAATTGGCTAGTAGATTGCCAGGTTTCGCACCCCCATTTACAGATGACAGATTTAGACCTTTTTGAATCCCCCATTTTTATTTGCTACCTAGATTCTCTTTAGCTCTCTTTTTAAGATTTGACGTAAACTCCTTTCCTTATACGTAGTGTTCAAGGCATCTCGTATTATCATTACCTCCTTTTTTCCCACATTTTCTCTATCTCGATTTCTCATGGATGAATGCATTAGGGCAGCGATTGAATGGAAAATAGTGGTATGCAGTGGACAAAGTGTAAAGAGAGCGCTCCTCTCTTGAGGATAAAGTCTTTCATCGATGACGACCCTCCTCCCTCTCGTCGACGGCTGCGCATGTGGTTTTTGTCGAAACTCCAGTCCTGACTGTGAGCATCTATCTTCTCTGGCTATGTCTCGATAATGCTTAGGGATCTTTTCTTCCTATTGTCCTCTTCTCTTCGTCCAGGTGAACTCCAAGTAATCCCTATACAATTTTTGCCTTTCTCTTTTTGTTTCGAGTGGTTTTGCCTTTTATTGGTTTGCTCTACTCGATTATTGTGGTATGGGCTTTCGTGGATCTGTTTTTTGGAGCGCCGTGTGTTCTTTGGGCGAAGGCCTAGTGCTTCATGCCCTGAGTTTCTCGACAACTGGTTAAGTTTCGGCTATGCAGTACCATTGCCGACCAGACTGTACCAGGCATGCTCCTAGGATTATCTTCCATGAGGACGTCGGATTACAAGCTTCTCTTATCGATCTGGTTTCGTAGACTCATCTTTCTGGGTTGCATGGCCGTAAATCTCAAAATTCTGGTTTGGAACTGTCAAGGCCTTGGTAATGACATTCATAAACATGAACTAAAGGGCTTTATAAACCTGTTCAAGCCCTCAATGATCTTTATTTCAGAAACTTTCCTCACAGATGGTGCTCTGAAAATTCTTTTGCGAAACCTTGGTTTTCATGGAGGTACTTGGGAAGAAGAAAATGGCCACTAGGGAGGGCTGGCAATGTTTTGGGTGGAAGGTTTGAGTATCAGAAAGGGGAGGTGTACCTCCTATTGTATTGATATTTGGCTGACCCTACCGGGGGAACTGAGTTCAAGTTCACGGGTATCTATGGCGAGGCTAATAGATCGAACATGCACTAGACTTGGCAGTTGATCCGAGATTTGGCAGAGGGAGATAGGGCTGGTGAGTGGTTGATGTTGAGGGACTTTAATTGTATCCTTCACTCTTCGGAAACAAAGGGGGGGGGGCATACCCGACTCAACTCATACAAAGCTTCAAGGAGGTGATTAAGGATGTGGGGCTTGAGGACATGCCGATGAAGGAATATCAATTCACTTGGTTCCGGGGGAAGGACTCGTTGAAGATGATTGAAACCAAGCTGAACAAGGGACTGGTCTCAAGTGGTTTCCTTAGGGCTTACCCGCAGGCTTCTCTCTGGAATCTTGTATATTTTACCTCAGATCATAAACCCCTCCTTGTTGACTTAGCAAAGGAAAATGTTGAGAAGAAACCACCAAAATTCAGATTCGAGAATATCTGGTCTGATGATCCTCAGTGTGGACAAATAATTCAGTAGGAAAGGGACCAGGATACAAGGACCCCAATGATAGAGAATATCCGCAATGTAGTTGTTGCTCTCCATCAATGGGGGCAGAACACATACAAAACTACAATTAAGAAGATCCGGTGGTGCCAAAAAATGCTAGCCCTTCTAAATGGAAAAACTGATAGGACGGGGATTATGGAAAGAGAGGTCATCCAGAAGCAATATGTAAAGCTCATGAAAACCTAGGAAAACTTTTGGAGGCAAAGAGCGAAGACACATTGGCTAACAGAAGGCGATAAAAATTCAAAGTTTTTCTTTGCTGCTAGTACCAGGCGAAAGAGGATCAATTCCATCGTGACACTTGAGGATGATAGAGGAAGGGAAACGACTTGGGAAGAAGGACTCAGAGACTTCATTACAACCTATTTCAGAGATATCTTTACGACGTCGCTGAATAGTAAGCATGAACTGCCTATTAGGGTTCGGGCACGAATAACAGATGCTCAAAACAATATCCTCATGGGCACGATCAGCGAAAAGGAGGTCCCGACAGTAGTGTTCCAAATGGGCTCTAATAAGTCCCTTGGCCCGAATGGTCTCAACCCTTATTTTTTCCAAAAATATTGTGGGACTCTCTATCATCAAATTAGTCTTTTTGTGAAGCGGGCTATTGAACATGGGACCTTTTCAGCCGAACACAACGATGCTCCGCTGGTGCTTATCCCCAAGAAATCAGCCCCAAGTAAAATTACGGAGCTCCGACCAATAGCAAATAGATTGAAAAGCCCCCTGATTTTATGATATAAGATAGCAGAACATGGGACCTTTAGTGTAATGTCATCTTCAGAGTTCTCTTGAAAGTCTTGGCAAACAGTTTGAAACCCATGCTCTGCTCTCTTATATCATAAAATCAGGGGGCTTTTGTCCCAGGGAGAGAGCTATACAGAACAATATTTTCATATCTTTCGAGATCATCCACTTCTTACGCCGTAAAAAGCATGGGTCAAAAGGCTTTATAGCCATCAAGCTTGATATGAGTAAGGCGTAGACAGGGTTGAATGGAAGCTCCTTGAACAGATGATGATAAAATTGAGTTTTGGGGAACAATGGGTCAAACTAATGAGGGCATGTATTATGTCAGTGTAATACACAGTGTCCCCGGGAGGAAGAAGTACTGATCGAGTTATGCCTAGTCGAGGGATCTGGCAAGGAGACCCTTTATCACCCTATCTTTTCCTTTTCTGTATGGAAGCTCTCTCTTGCATGGTCAAAAAAGATGAAGCACATGGGGACTTGCACAGGATATCAATAGCCCGAGGAGCCCCGTCGATCTCTCATACGCTCTTCGGTGATGATTGTTACATATTCTATCGGGCTGATCACAACGAAGCATCACAGTTACAATGTATTTCTTCACAAGTTTGTGAAATATCGTGTCAAAAAATAAATAGAGTTAAAAGCTCTATATTATTTAGTGCCAACACTTCCTCCTCAGCTCAAAATGATTTCTGCTGTTTGTTGGGTATACCAGAAATCTTGGAAGCTTCTACTTATCTAGGAATTCAAAATCTCATTGGGAGAAATAGGACTCTTGCACTATAATATATAGCTGACAGAGTATTATCCCGCATCAATACATGGGACAATCAATTGTTATCGCAAGGAAGGAAAGAGGTTCTTATTAAGTCAGTTTTAACGGCTTTTCTAGTTTATACAATGAGGGTCTTTCTTTTACCCTAGTCCCTTATATCCACCATCCATGTTGCCCCTGCTAGATTCTGGTGGGCAGGAACGGGCTGGTCTAAACGCATGATCATATGGAAAGAGTTGCAAAAATCGTGCATCCCTAAAAAGAATGGAGGGATGTGATTTCGGAATTTGGGAGACTCCAATTTAGCCTTGCTCGGAAAAATGGGGTAGAAATTTCTTACACAACCGAACACCCTTGTATCTCGAATTTCCGGGCTAGATACTTCCCGGATGGAAATTTCCTGGAAGCTGGGAAAGGTGCAAACATGAGTTTTCTATGGACTAGTATGCGGACAACACAAACTCTTTTTATTCATGGAGCACGGAAAGCGATTGGTCCGGGAACGTCCACCAAAATTTTGGGGGACCCGTGGCTTCCTGATGTGGACCTGTGGGTACAAAGGGATTTAGATGAGTCAAAAGGGCTGTTTGTGGACTCCATATTGCTGCCGGGTACAAGAGTGTGGAACGACGAGATGATTCGAGAAAGATTCTCAAGTAGGGACTAGGACCTTATTTTATCCATTCCTCTCTCTCTCTATTGCGTGCTAAGGACGGTTGGTTTTCGGAGGAGGGTGACAAGGGCCGCTGTACTACTAAGAGCGGGTATCGCACCATCAAAAAAATTAAGGGAGATTAGTTTCGAACGGGATCAGAATCCTTTTAGAACGATACTTGGAACGTTAAGGCCCCCCCTCGGGTCAAAATTTTCTTGTGGAGATTCCTCACAAATTCTTTCCAGGTAGCAGTCAACCTTACCACGAGGTTTGTCCAAATATCTCCATTATGCGCAATTTGCAAATCTAAACCTGATTTCTCTTCTCACCTTCTCCTTCATTACTCGTTTGTCATGGAATGTTGGGCGCTCTCGAGCCTACCCTCTATGTGCTCCCTCGGGATGGATTTTTGGGCGTGGTGGGAAGGGATCCTTCAACTTCCGAGCAACGACCTCATAACAGAAATACTAATGTGGCTTTGGAATTTATGGAAGAGACGTAATGGGTTTGTCTGGAATGATGAAGAGCTAATGTCGGCGTCCATGATAGTAGCCACAAAGATTCATTACGAAGTTTGGAAGAATGGAAATGACAAACCCAAACAACATGCGCCGATTATAGCACGGCCAACCACGACCTGGACACCTCCCCCGCCTTCTTGGCTATCCATTCATATGGACGGGGCCATCTTTCAACAAGCCAATCGGTCTGGTCGGGGCTTTATATGCTCAGGTAGTGGTAAAACTTATTATTGATGGTACTGTGTTAACTTCCCCTATGGGGGGAGTGTTGCAAGATTGTAAGACACTATTATCTATTGTCGAGGAAGCTCAACTCGTTTTTGTAAAGAGGTCAGCGAATGTAGCAACACACTGGTTAGTCCAATCTGCAATTTCTTTGTATGTCGTTTCGTGGTCAGGATTTACCCCTCTTGATGCATGACATTCTTAAAAAAAGGTGTAAAAAAATATAAATTGTATGTTCCTTGTTCAATCTCATTTAACCAAGTAATCGATTTGATAATTAATATTCCAGACACAACTATGGTTAATTATCATGCGAAGAAGAATGTCCAGCAAACTCTATCCACAGAGTTAATCGTCAGCTTCATCTACTTCTTTTTTCTCTCTCGACAAAACTTCCCTAACCCTAGCCGAGCCGTCGTACACCCTTCTTCTCACCTTCGCCGGTGACGGCCACGGCCACGGTTGTGGTCGTTGCTGGCGAAGACGTCCTCGTTCTTCCTTTCCCGTTAAACCTTTTCCCTTTCCCCCATTTCCTTGGCTCTCGTTTGTCCCTAACCTTCGATTTTCCTCTCCCGCTCGTTTATCTCCGGCGAACTCGCCTGGATTCAGCGTGGGACTGATTTCTCAGCCTACTAGTTGTGGATTTGAGTAGATCTTGTCGTTTCGAAGTGGGTAGATGTTCCCTTCGCGGTTGCAGCATCTCCGTTTGGGTTTTTCTTAGATCTGGGTCGTCTTTCTAGACCTTCTTGATTACTGATTGGCATGGATCTCAGATTCTTGGCTCTGTGGGTGTGTCGCGGCTATGCTCTGCTCTCAGCCTTTCTTCGTCTTACACCTGTGACCGGCGAAAGCCTGTGGAAGGAGTTCGTCGCGGTGGTCGGACCTTTCTGGTCGGTCTGGCGTTGGAGGTTCTCCGGGTCGACCTGGACCCTTCTCAGCTCCTTCTAGCCACATCATCTCCGGCAGTTCGTGCTCGTGACGCTGGAGCTCTACTCGGTTTGATGGTTGTTGTGTTTGGTGCTGATTTGGGGTCATTGTTTCGTTAACTCCTTTTGACCTTTTCTGGTTAGGGTGTGTTTATTGCGTTTTGCCCCTTAACAGCTTTAATTGGTGAGTCACAAACTTGTCATTATAATCGTTTCTACTCAGTCTTCTCGGCTACCCTACTCTGTGAGTAGGGGCTCGTCGGTGATTAGTTGTTGGCCTCCGGCGAGTTCATTGGTCTATGGACCTGTGTTAGAAGATTATCGGGTTCGATCATAGGGATTTAGAGGTTTCGGTAGTATCTAACTGCTGACCTATCTTTGCCGTATTCGGTGTTGACCGTCGGCGTGTCGGTGGCCATTTAACTCACCGAGTTGATTCCTCCGATGTGATAGGGTGCTCCTCACTAGCTTGGCTTGTTTGAGGGTGCTTTCAAGACGGTTCTTGAGGTGCTACTATCGGGAGCGGATGGTTGTTTGAGTTGTTTCAGTTGGTACTTCATGTTAGTTAAATCTATGTATAAGACCTGTTAGTTTTTTGTTGTTCGTGTTTGGTTGTTCATGTTTGTACTGGTTTACCCCTTGTTGGGTTTGTGGTTGTTGATTGTTTATATCTGGTTTTTAGACCTGTTTCGATTTATTCCCCCTGTTGGGAATTCTTTGGTTCGAGGCAGTGTCTACATGACCAATGCTCTTGTTTGTAATGAGGGTTCGTCCTTGTCCTTGGGCTTCACTTTGAAGCTGTTGTATTTTAAATCAAAAAACCTGCTGATAAAAAAAAAGAAGAATGTCCAGCTGATGCAGTGCATATTGAAGACACTTTGACGAATCGGCTAGAAAACCCAAAATGCAGCAATGTTCGAATTTGACAAAACCCTAAATGCAGCAATGTTCTTATTACAATATAAAGTTCTTAGATGGACTCTAAACTCTCTGATGATCCCTGAATAAAGCGAAATGGTCTTGGACTGAGACTTAGTTTTGGACAAATCGAGTATGCCATAGATTTGGACTTGAACCACGAACATTTACCAAAATGTTACTATTATTAAAATATTTATACGATAAATATTTTTATTTGCTATTTTATATAATTTGATTCATATTTATAAAAATAATACAAATCCGATTAGTTTTCAAAAGTCCTGTCCGCCCAATCCGCCAACTTTTTTACAACTTTGAGTGAAAGACGAACTAAAGTGGTGCAGACAATAGCGAATTCGTATGCTTGATTTTTTTTATCGGCAAAGCATAATATAAATAAAACCTCTCATTAGGAGAAAGAGGAGTACAACAAAAGGTCTAGCTACAGACCTCAAAATCCCAAAAAAAAGGGCACACCAAAACAAACAGGACAACGAAACAACCTACAACAACACTAAACAACTAGGAAACAGAACAACCAACCACAAACACCAAAACACTACCGCCCAAAGAGCTACAACTCAAACTGAACACCTGCAAGAACACCAGCCCATCACTAAGGATCACTTGCAAAAACACCAGCCAACACCAGAAGCAACAGGAAGAACAACCAACCAAACCAAAACCTTCCAAACCTAACAAAACCAAAGAGAAATGACCAAGCCCCCAAAAACCCAAAGAACACCAAGACGATGACTTGGGCTCCAAGAGAGAAAGAGCAAGCAACAAAATAAACTAGCTGAACAGCAACAAGCCAGCTCAAATCAAACTTCCAATCAACTCTTATCCGGAGGACCTTCAGAATCCGAGACTCCTTCTAAATCATCAAAATCATCCTCAGAACCAACCTCCAAATTCACATTGTGATAACGCTCCTCTTCTATTTTTTCAAAACTTGTTTAATTTGCGCTATTTTATGTCACACCTAATTATCCAATATTATTATTTATATGAATCAATTTTATGAAGTTATCGTTGTCTTCGATCTAGTTTTTATCTGTCAAACAACTATTTATGATATATTTTTTAATATCAACCTAGAATTTGAGACATGCAAAAAAAAAAAAGCAAACTAGTGTAGCATAGACCAGATTAATTGAACGGTTCTCATAACTAACACATTATGATGCTCTTAGTCAACAAACTAGCTGCAGTAGCCAACATAGTTAAGAGCTTTCCCTCTACTATTCTATTTGCTCTTCTCAAGAAAGGAAATAATGAAGACCATAGCAGTAATCGTCCCTATTCTTTTACATCATGCACAAATTTGTTTCTATTTAAAGGTTACTTGGTGTTCCCGATTTTGAAGTATCAATCAATGACGCGACTCGAGATTTGAGAAAATAATCCTTCCTCTTCATCGTAAGGGATTACATATTTAGATTCCTAGCATCATATATCAACTCATAATTGTCGGGTTTATATGTCTCATGGTTCTAACAAGCAAGCAATAGTCTTTGTTTGTTACTTTTATGGCATGTTAGGCACTTCAACACGGCACATACATCATGGATATTTAAGCTTAGGAAAGAAACTACATGATGAATCATAGAAAGTTTAGGGTGGAACACTTTGACGCAAAAATCAAATCAGGATTTAATTCATCTTTAAAGTTTGTTGAAGTATAAATCCCACACACAATGTGTATAGACAAATTGAATACTAATATGCTTTATTAAGTGTTCAAATTATCCATACACTTTCGATGTAGGACTCACACTTCAACACGTCCTATCAGGTGTAGGGTTGGACATCTACACGTGGGTTATAGCAGGACTGGACATCTGCATATGGACCAGAGGCTTCAGGGTGGAGGTGACGCACGGGCCATGGGCCGAACCAGCTCTTATACCATGTTAAAGCTCTACCCAACCCAAAAGCTCGAACTTGTGGGTGGAGGTGACAAACGGGCCGTGGGCCGAACCAGCTCTGCTACCATGGTAAAGACCTATCCAACCCAAAAGCTCGAACTTATGGGTGGAGACATTAATATGCTTATCAAGTGTTCAATTTGTCCTTACACTTTATATATGAGACTTATACTTCAACACTCCTCCTCACGTGTAGGACTGGACATCTAAACGTGAGTCATAACAAGACTGGATATCTACACTGGTGTGCTTTTCCTCGGAGGTGCTACAGGAAGAAGAAGAAGATTGGGGCTGCTTGGTGACTATAGTTGGTCTGGTTGGGTAATTCTTGACACTGGTTCTGTTTTGGGGTGGGTTGGGGTGGGTTTTTGGGGTTGGTGAGGTTGCTTTCTTTTTCTCTTGAGTGGTCTCTCTTTGTCTCTGTTTCGATCTGGCTAGTTTTCTTGGGATGCACGGTACCGTTTGTACCTGTATCAGTTGGGTTTTCTGATTCTGTTGGGCTTGGTGTCTGGTGTTCTGGCTCTTGGTACCTTTTGTACTGAGCTGAACGGTTGGTTCTTGGAGGGTGGGTAAGGTCTTGTGATTAAGTGGTCTTGGCTCTCTCTTGGTTTTTGATTGTCCTGCTTGCTCTTTGTGTTGTGTTTTGTTTTTCTTGTGGAGCAAGGCTCAGGTTTGTTCTCTTTTGTGGGGGCTGAGTGTTTATTTGTTTTGCAGATAGATTCCGTTTGTACCTTATTGATCTTGACTGTTGTTTTTGGGTTTGAGAGTTTGTTTGGATTTAGCTGCTCCCGAATTGCTTTTGTGCTTTGGAGAACTACTTATCTTACTTTTGCTGCTAGTACACTCGTTCTTGACTACTGTATTGGTCTTTGGTTGTTGGGCTGGTCTGTAATTTGGTTGGCTTGTATTGTGCTTCTGAGAGTTTTTCTACTCTTGCCCCTCTTTACTCCTTGTAGAGTGGGTGTTATTAATAAAATTATTGTCGTTTCAAAAAAAATGTACACATTTACGTAAATTCTCACGAAAATAAAACGGTATAAGCAAAAATGTTAGCTACACCCAAATCATCATTCCCCTGTTGCCACCAACACTGTAAAGGATCTGATGGGAGGATTCATCTCTTCTCATCCTTCTTGGTGGTACATTTCATCTTCAGCCTAGGATCGGTTATAAGAAACTCTATAATAGACCTTTCTTTCGTCCCCATGGCCACCAGCGGTGGCTGTCTAGGCCTCAGAATCTCCATACCCACCCTAGGAGTAGATACCTAAGCCCTATATAAGTGAATCATAACCCACCGAACACTAGATCTCTGTCCTCTGGAGTGTGTGGTCGTTGCCCCCACGCCATGCTACGCGTATTGTGATCACCGTCGTTGAGGAATCAAACCCTAGTAGAGCGCTTAAATCAACAATTTTAAATATGCTGATAGTTTTTATTTTAGTCACTCTTATCTGAACGATGCTTTATTTCTTGAGTTTTTAATTGGATGATATTTTCAATTTCTTACTTTTGCAATCTACTGAATTAAACAATATCATTTATGCTTGTAGTCAAATTAGTAAAAAAGTTTGTAAACTATGTAGCTTAATTATAGGCTTTATATGATGGTACGTCATAGTTTTTTAAATAACTTTTAGTTTTAGGGTGGGTTATTAGGTGGGGTTAAGAAATGGCCTATAGGTTGGGCGGCTTTTCTTAATGCTTACTTTGATCTTCTATTGATTAAGGACTAAATTTATGAATCATGACAATAAAAAGTGTATGTCTTTTGTCATTAAAATTGTCACTTTGTATATTATTGGAGCAAAAGCATGTATGGATCAATCTCTATCTCTACCTATTTGCAACTCAACAATAACACTTGATTCCACGACCTATGTTGCCACAAAATGGTAAATTGAACAACTTTTGTGTCCAGCATGCAATACTAAGAAAATCACACAAACGAAACTCTCTCTACCCTCAAACCCTAAACTTCCTTCCCCCTTCCCCTTTTGCTTGCAGACGCCACCGCCGGTGGCTTCCAAGGCTTCGGCCTTGTTAACCACCGGTGGCTTATGGTTTCTACCGTCCATTTCTCCCATCCTAGCCTTCCTTCTTCTTCCTTTTTCTACTTTCCTCTTCTACTCACCCTCTCGTTTTGCCTCATTTTGTGTCAATTCGATTTTCAATCGGTGGTTTGTCAGATCTATTAGTGGGAGACTCTTCTCCACCATTTTGGTCGAGATTGTCGTAGATCTGACTCTCATCTCTGTTTCTTCTCCGGGGCTTTTGATTTTCGTCACTTGATTTCTCCTCCTCTGATTCTTTCCTCGTTCTCGGTGGTTGGGGCTTCTGGGCCTCGTCGGAACATGTGGTTCCGATGCAGGGTTCGGTCTGTTTGGACCTTGGTTGCTTTTTTTTAGAGTAGGGATGGGCTTCGTGACGACTGTTTGGGCCCTGTTCGTGGCCTCCTCTTCGCACTTCATACCGACTTCATGTGCTTCCTATAGTTGTTGTTGAAGTTTCGTCTCTCCTCTAATGGTCGTTGATATGGCGTTGGCCTTCGACGAGATCCGGTTCCAGCAGATCTGAGATGACAATCGTTGTCGTTGAGTTGGGGTCGAGAAGTACAATCTGGTTTGCTTCACCACTCACTCGGCTTCTCATGTAATCTCTCCTTCCCTTCCCTCTTGGTCTCGACGTATACGAGCATTTTCCAGGTTTTGGCCTGAGTTACTCTGTCAGCCGTAGGGTAGGGACTTGGGGTTTTACTAGGTAACAGTCCGGGTATTTCTAAATCCCATATATTGCTAGGTATCGATTGATATCGATTCACTGCCCTTTGGGGTTCCTCACGGTGTTGGCTGGAGGTTCTTACTTCTATAGCAATGGATCGAGTACTAGATGGATCTTACCTGGTTGGGGACTACTTTGCTCTGTGAGTGTTTGGTTAGAGGATTATCATCGGCTTCTTGGGGCTTTTCTGCTTGACGTTTTCTTCGTGCTTAAGGGTGGTTAAATGCGGGTGTTACAGACCTTTGTTATTTTAATTATGTTTTTTTTTTCAGCTCATTGTAACTTGTTTGTTTTGCCCTTGTTGGCAATAGTTTGTTGATTGGTAATTATCTGGTTATTAGACCGTGTCTGTAATTCCTCTTGTTGGGATAGTTTTTGATGCAATCCAAATTGAGAACAGATTAGGTATCATGTCCGAATTTGACAAAGTCTTAGTATTTTTCGAGTCGAAACAGACTCCCAAGCAAAACTCATGGCAAAACCATGAGCCCCGATGGTTTTCGGCCATTCGAGGTCATCTAGAGGATTAAAATCATACTTTTAGAATCTAGATGATTATTTCTTATTTTGTGTTAGGGTTTTGAGATTTCCATATTAGGACTTTGAGATTTGATTTCCTTATTGTATTAGGACTTTGGCTTGGGATT